>JABEYC010000367.1:0-41779 GCA_013266195.1 Fusarium zealandicum
AATTGCGACCGGTATTTGATGCTGACCCGTGTATCTTGTCCAGCTTGAGTTGTGGGTATTTCGGGGGACAACCGGGTCAAGACTATAACGCGATTGTGCACATCTTCTGGTACATACGACCATACCTATCGGAAAATACGGGATCCCGTCCGCTCTCCCATAGTCAAGCCGGTGAGGGGCGGATTAGTAGTTGGGTCGGTGACGACCAGCGAATCCCCGCTGTTGTATGTTTTTTTTTGTTCTTTTATAGCTTGTAATAACGAAGTAAAACTGCTCCGTTTTAATTTTCTACCTAAGCCCGTCTTTATTATATATCTCAGAATCCGTCCCTACCCCCGACCTATCTTTATAGCATCGTCGTTCTCTAATAACTAGGACCTACTTCTTAGAGTTTGTAGCAGGTGCTTACTAGTAACTCTCTGACACAAGGCAAAGCTCGCGGGTTATATTATTGTCTAAGAAAGCTTACTTAGGTATCCTTTCACTCTACATAAGCATGCCATGCATCCCGAGTGACAATTAACAATGAAAATAGGCTTTAGTAAGGCATAGAGAATAAGACATAGGCTAGGAAAAGCATAGAAATAACTCAAAGGTGCGATAGCAAAGGCGACTAATTAGATTCATTCTATATATATAGCTTTCTAGACAATCGTATAGCAGATGTAATCTTTATTATCTATAGTGGAAGTACTAGCTTGTATTAATGATGAATATATAAAGAGACAGGAATTCGCGCCAGCCGTGTAATATAGGACTATAGGCTCTTCATCAAAGAAACATCGTCTATAGCAACCTTCATGCCAGAGCCGGTAGATACGTTGCAGAATACAAGGATGGAAACTTTCGTGGTTATCGATGCAGCAGTCAACTGGACCTCATGCTGCATCCATGTGTTCAGGGGTATGAGCGCAACGAACTTGTAGATGTCTGAAACTGTGTCGACAAAAGACGCAATGTAGGCTAAGCTATATACCTGCGGGATGGTTGGTATTCACTGCACATAACAATAACTTTAGTGATGTGAATTATCTCACAACTAATTCCCCCTCAAAGGAACATTGCGCTTTAAAGCGCCTCGCATATTCTCATCGAGAAACCGGATTGCTTAGAGAGAGACTTACCACCATCAGGGAACGATTACCCATGGTGTGGCTTGTCGGATTGATGCTGTCCAAGAAAGAGACGATGATTTGAAAAGAAATCAAGGAATGTATGAAAGGAATGCTTCCTTGCTACTTCTTCCCCATATATCTATTTCTCTTGGCTTGCCTCACCCCATGTGAGGTATGTATCCCCGGAACATCTTTTCCACCATTGAGTGACTAGCCTCTCCCGCGGCGCGTTCCGTGTGGAATTCTCGTATAATGTTCTTCCTCGAGATAGCTTCGGCGGTGACAAGAGGCTACACGATCATAAGAAGCGGGGAGCTGTGCAAAGAAACGAAACAGGATATCTTATTTTACGTAATCTAACAAGGATAGCTGGGACCTATTCCTGAAAGGGCAATAAGAAAGCAGGATATAGAAAGAGGATAGATGTCTACTGAGACTACGCCCTATCTCGAGGGTAGTTTCCCACAGGAGCAATCCGTTGCAAAGCAAACGAAGGATGTTTGGGTTGAGTTATGACACCCGACTACGCCAGCCTCGTTTTCGGGTGTGCCGAACCACTGAGTGAGATCCTTCGTTCGACGAAATACCCACTAAAGGATGGTCATCCTGCCATCTCGGGCTACAATTGCGTCACTAATTTGCTACGCTCGGACTGAGTTATTTAAGATCATCACTTGGCGTATGGTGATGAGTTTATATGTGGCATAGTCATTACCTAAAGTAGATAAAAAGTGCTGAATGTACACGAAACCCCTGCCCCAGGCTACGTCATTGCTATTAACACAAGTGCCTTGCAACTTGTATTTACTATCTACTACCAGTATAGTATGTTAGTGGGCCAATACGAGTAATCCTTGGCCTACCTTTGCAGCCTTGGCAACTTGGCCACCGCTGTAAACTGAACCCCACTGACGAAGGAGTTAGTGCTCAAATTAGTGAATCACTTGTTGATACCAAGAACTTGGCGAAGAATATAAGTTATCTGATATTCTGTCGATATCGAACAACTTGTCTTCTACAGCTAAACAAATACCTTCAAACCTATCTATCACCACCTTCCTAACAAACAACAAACCCTTCTTCTCTCCAATATGCATTTCTCACTCGCTACCTCTCTCACCTTCCTCGCTGCCATTAGCCATGCCGCAGCCTGGCACGGTAGGTTCATTCTGATCGATCTGATCTCAACTTCGACTGATCTTTACAGTCACTGCCTACAACAACGTTCAAGACTGTAACCCCAACGATGAAACCGAGTACCAGATCCTCGAGGGAAACCAGGGTAACTGCTACAGCTTCGGCTGGAGCATGCCTGGTGTAAGCTGCGGCCACTACATCAGGGGCGGAGCTGAGAACAAGGGTTGCGCTGGCAAGTTCAACGCGGTAGCCATGTATTTCCATGCTGGCTCAAACTGCCAAGTCTACGCTGAGGATGACTGCCGAGGTGTTTCTACTGTTAGGTCGGAGAATGAGTGTGTGAACGACCATGAGGTTCTTGGGGGAGCCCAGAATGAACCCAGTCCTATCCTCTCTTTCAAATGCGTAAGTCATTTTTACCATATCAAGTAACCCTGATCAATACTAATCTACTTGATAGGAAAACACTGAGTAAGGCTATGAGAATTATTGGTCCAGTGTTAGCTAAATGTCGGGTATCTACGAATAAATTAGTTAAGAGTTCAATACCAGAGGTATGATAAAATATTCACAATTTCTCATATATATATATTTTTCTGTCTGCCAGTGAAAGCAAACTTGGGCTATTCGGTCGATGGAAAACCTACAGACGTTCTCGTGTGGATGGATCCATAAATTGCGTCTGCTGTTGAGATACTTTCCGTATATCCAATCACTTGCAACAACCGCGTCTTAGATGCATCGTTTGCCATGTTATACTGTGATTGTCTGAGCATGTAACTTTAATAGAGCTCCTTTCTTTGTCGTCTTTGGAGTTGTGAAGCAATCGTAGTTGACGATCCGCAGGGATGCTATTGTCGCAGGCGACCAGGTCGAGATAGATATTGAGGATAAGAGAAGAATGACTGGATCTACTTTAACTTAACTCATCTTCAATATCCAAGTCTCGCGACGATTTGACTTGTACTTACAAGTGCCGTCTTGGTCGCCTGGGATGCTATTGGTGGAGAAACGTCACGTGAGAGGAGAAATTTTCGCGCAATCTAATCTAATCTCTAATCAAGGTCAGAACAGAGGCACTTGCCAGTCCCAACAGTTGAGGCCCCAATTGGAGGTCACTATAGAGGCATTCTTTGATTTTGAAAGTGGAGTACTTGGAAACGCAACTGAGGTCCCTGTAGAGGCATGTTTGCATCGCAAGAAACAGGCAATTGAACCGCAATTGAAGCCGCGACGGCAGAGACGGTGTGTATGTAAGAAGCTAAGAGAAGAGGATCTCTGCGAAATTATCAGTCACGTGACGATCTGGTGTGGAGTCTGTACCGCCTGATTGGCTAGACCTGAGCCTAACCCGGTTCTGGCACTCTTGTTCCGGCCAAGGGCCGACGGGCTCCGATCATGTTATGTCTCGGCCCGCTCTTAGTAATCACTGCTACCTCCTCTTCAAGCTAGTGGCGGCTGCTAGCCGTGATTGCGAGACACGGAGACACGGCCCCGGAGCCGTATCCCGTATTTTCCCCGCATTCCCTATCTTCCCCCGCCTTTGATACGATGCTCTCCATGCCGAGAATGCCCCGTTATCAACTGGTATATATAAGGAGGTCGGACAGGTCTATTATCAACGCTTGCAATTATACCAGTCTATTTATTCTATATCCGCAAAGAGTGAGTCTCTCCAATTGGTGCCTGTCCAACAAAGCTTTGAAGAATGCCGCATTCCTAACTCATCTCAAGTGTCTGCCAAGATCGTTCCTCTCACTATCATCAAGGGTGCCGGCCATGAGCACATCCCTATCCCCGAGGGCGAGAACGCCATCGTCGCCGACTTCCACTCCATCCGCACCCAGACAGTGGCTTCCCCCGCCCATCTGACCTCGGGTTTCTACAGAGTCGTTCCTGGACCTACACGATATGGATCCTACGACTACGAGGAGACCAAATACGTTCTCCGCGGCCAAATCGATGTTACTGTAGGTAATTCCCAGCCATGAAAAATGCATCTTACTAATAATAAATAGGACGAGGCCACTGGCATTACCCACCATCTCGTTGCCGGAGATTGGGCCTTCTTCCATGTCGGATCCAAAGCCCAGGTCAGTTCTCTCCGCTGCCCCTGTCTTGATTGACTGTCATCTACCCACCAGCAATCAACAATTTTCTGACACTTACTGACCTATTTGTAGTTCTCAACCAAGTCTGAAGGTGTTGCTTTCTACGCTGTTACCCGACCTGTTAACGACATCCACGTTAACCTTCAGGGCCGTGAGGAGGACACATCAAAGTTGTAAAAGCCAATGTTATTATAGTCACGAATAGATCGTAATGTTCCACAGCATATCTCATTTTTTATGGCCTACTTCACTGAGTGAGTAAATGGTACAGCTTCACTTTCACTTGGTGCTGTAGTATAATTCTGTGATCCGACGCACGTGCAGCAGTTGATGACAATCCTACCTCGACGAGTTTGGTTGTCTGGATCTCATCACAAGTACACTCAACACACCATTTCCTTCAAGACCACACAAAGGCCTTCAGAAAAGAGCCATGACATTGACTCCATCAACATTCAGGATTACAGGTGACATCTAGCGGCGAAATAAGACAATATGGATGATAAGGACCACGCAAGAATTGTACAATTGTCACATTACCTTATAAAATTCTACTCAATTAGTCGTTATCCTCTCTCACTTGTCAAGTTTTTTCCCACCAGAGAGAGGCGCTTCCTAATTCATCGTGGAACGGAGTCATTTCGGTAACTCGGATAGTAGAAACCAGGTTAACACATAGATTGGAGTTAAAATTAATCCAACTCGATAGAGGGGGTTTGGCATGTCACTATAAACCATGCTATCATTGAGGGGGGAGCCTGTCAATCTGGCGCTATGTAACACCAAGTAACTATGATAACGATATTACATGTAGGAAACTCTACGCCGGTGGTGTGCTTCCTCCAATACTACGTCAGTGAAATTCATACAGTGCTAATTCTTTGGGTTGCAGGTACTCTCAATCCATGCATGGATCCCAATCAGATCGTCCTATTGATTAATAGACCCAGGAACCGAATAAGGTGCGTAGAAGAAAGAAAAACTAGTATGCTGCCATCTTTTCTAAAGTAAAGAAGAAGGCATATGAATTTGTGAATGGGCAATGGGCAGGCATTTAAACCTGGCGTCTCAACTCCGACAATTATCTTTACGAGAACATCTTTCAGGTCTGGCTTTTTGGCCTCGTTCATGGCGTGACGTTACCTAATGCGAGAACGGAGAATGTCGTCAGTCAGTACTGGAAGAAGGACGGTGGTCGAGCAAGTCAGGAAGGGCCAGTCATTCCGATAGTGGGTTTGGAATAGGCAGTACTTGTGACGCTATGCTTTGTCTTTTTCCATAGATATAGTCATATTTCAATGAATCGTGCACTCTTTGACAGATTTTGTGAGTAATAGCAAAATACATAATTGGGGTTAGCGAAAAGGAGACGTGATGCGATGATAAAACTACGAGGGATAGATACAAGGTGAGATATTTCCAAGGCATTGGGATTAGAACCTCACCAAGCTAATTCAGACACAAATCGCTGTATATTGCAGTAATTGAGATACATAAACATAGACCTGTTGCTACGATTAGCTGACGAAGTACTAAGTAAGGCCCTTAAGGGGTCTACGAAATATAGTCTAACTAGCAGAGCAACAACCCTCCGGTAATCTTCTTCATAGAATCTTAGAAGATACATTTCCTCTATTAAAGAGCGAATTTCTGCTAGGAGAGTGAAGAAAATGGTCTTGTTCTTTTCTTCATTAAAAAAGGCCCAACTTGCATCCTAGTCGCTAAAATCAATAGGAAAAATAAAATGAAATCCATAGTTACATGCAACATCGAACTCGTCCCGATTAAACCAATTCCTCGGTCCATGCTTGCTAAATCCAGCTCTATAGTCATCCTCCAACGTATCAAAGAGGCTAATCTCTGACTAGAGCCTCAAAAGCCATCCATAGGGCCTCTCACTACATCTATCCGATCCATTGCACTATACAGAGCTCCAGTGCCCGGGGCCGCTCCCTCGAGGTCAGGACCTGGTGTGCGCGCCCAATAGGCCTGCACCTTGCGTGACAGGCTGAGAAACTTGGCTTGCACATCTTGCTGCTCCGGGGCACAGCGTAGTTCGCCCGCCCTTTTCCTCCACTGGCCATCGACCATAACATGCTTGACATGGCCGACGTGAGATTGAAGGATGACAGCAGTTATGGGATCGCTCCAACCAAGTAGACCCGGGGCTGACCCGTCAAAGACAACAACATCGGCCTTGGCGCCGGGACGAAGAACACCGAGATCTGGTCGTCGAAGAGCCAGTCCACCGGATCGCGTGGCGAGGAGAAAGGCTTGGCTGGAAGACATGGGGGTAGTGACGGGAAACTTGAAGTCTCTGATGGCCCTCGGGAAAAGAGTGTTACGGACAGTCTGCAGCCAGATCCGGGCTTGAGATACGAGGTCGCCACTGAAGGTGTAGTGAGTGCCGACGCTCAGAGAAGCTTGGTCTTGGATCAAAGTTGCACTATAGCTGTCCGCTCCATGGTGCATCTCAAACTCTGGTGCCATCGCTATGTACTGGTTGTTTTCTCGTAGGAGAGTTGCGTCTGTTACTGTCGCAGAGTTTCCATGGACGAAGATGATAGGAAAGGATTCATTGAGTAGGCCGAGCTGGGCCAGTATGGTTGGACTGTTGCTGACGCCGAATGGTCCACCCACGAAATGTGTTTCAAGAAGGGATATGTTGGACGTTCTATGGCGGAAAAGGATTAGATCATCTGACCGTTGCGTTGTTGTGAATACTAGACTTACCTGGCTATTCGGGCCACTTCCTCAATGTCCTCTCTGGTACCAACGTCAAAGGTCTCGTATGCCAGACCAAGCGAGAACAGGCTGCTTGTCTGGTTTTCCATGATAGCCTGAAAGTGATCAATCTGGTCTTCCATTGGGAAGCCAGCCATCCCCCTTCCAATCGCGTATGCATAGAAGCTTCGTATCCCGCTGTCGAGATTGGCCTGAATCGATGCATCTGCAATTTCCCGAGTAAATCCACCGGATGCGTAATCAACCAAGGTCGTGACACCCGCGTCAAGAGCTTCGCATAATCCAGTCAGCTCCGAATAGTACATGATCTCTGGATCAAAGATGCCTGCGGTCAGTGGGCTGGACCAGCGAGTGAGATATTCGCCAAGGACGGTGTCGCCTCCCAGACTTCTGTGGACTGTTTGCCAAACATGACGATGAGTGTCGATGAAGCCAGGGCTGATAATGTCGTCCGTCGCGTCGATCACCTCAGTGTCAGGGGGTATGGTGACGTTGGTTTGCGTGTGATCGAATATAGCCGCGATTCTGTCGTCGGTGATAAGAAGAGAAGTGTTGCGCTGATATTGGGCCGTTTGCGTCTCCTCGTCAAACGTAATAACGGTGCCATGCTCGAACAATGTTGACTTGGCGAGAGTACATGATACGCAGCTTGCGAGAGCGATGAATCGGTTGAGTTGCCCGACCATCATGAAAGATAAAAACAAGTGAGGTTGGGTGAATTGTCGTCGAGTAGTCCTTAGTGTGCTTGTTCTTGTACGGCAAGATAAACCAAGCTGGGTGATTTGTGTCTTATATATATGTACGATCTAATAGTTTTGCGTTGCTAATAAACCCCTTGCTAAGAGCGTATCTCCCTGTCTGCCCGGGTTCCAGCACCCCTGGCGGTGAGGTTAATCCCAACGTCCGATAAACCAACTCCGCAGGTATGATTACGCGGCATCCATACTTGTGGAGGCCGGAAGATCGGTCTCCTCACTGTTCCCGATGACTGACTTCTCCCAACGGGAGACTAGGTCAGTCTCCAGAGCCCATCAAGCAGACATTGGATCAGAGAAATGGCGAAAGACGGACGAAGACGTCACAGACTTTGCCAAGACGGAGTCAATATAATATTCGTCGCTCAAGTGACGCAGCCATACTACTTAATAAGCCAAGCCAAGCCTCCTCGAGGTCTCACTAGTGCTCACTACAGCCTCGAAGCAAAACAGGGATCTAGGGCCTTGTGATGTTACTTTAGACTATTAGATTTCTGTGCCGTCGATCCTTGCAAGATGTATCCTACTTCATCTAAACTCTCACGCAACCAGCCAGACCAGTAGCGGCAAAGGCAACGCAGGATTGTCCCGAAGGGTTGGATGATTATACATTATTATACGAGTATTCGTATAAGAGTATGGCCACCGTGTATATCGTGGCACACAGATCAAAACTCTTCGCCCCTGCAGACGATATCCAGGACAGGTGGGGTCCCTACCTTATGGAGTAATATACTCATCCGAGGGCCCGTGCATGCCACTTCGGACTTAACATGACGCGGAGACTGGGGATTCCACTCGCTACGCGAGCAAGCAATCAAGATCGTGACGGGGGAGTATAATATCCGCATCTGCCGATAACTTTAGTTTTTCCCGAGTCAAGTCACAGTGCTACTGCAACATCTCATACCCGCACAAACCTTCTTTCTCCACCGCCAACACCATGTCGTCCCAGCTCGAGGGGGCTGTATCCTGGGAGGGTAGCATGCTAGGCCTCTTCTACAAGCAGCTGTTTGTCAGTCCTCGGCCCATTCCACCCGAGACAAGTCTCGCCAACAAGACAGCCATCATCACAGGTGCGAATACTGGGATTGGATTCGAGGCAGCCCGGCAGCTGCTCCAGCTTGGCCTCTCACAGCTTATAGTGGCCGTACGATCCGAAGCCAAGGGTCAGGCCGCCTGTGAGAAGCTCAGGAAAGAGTTTCCCGCTGCAGATATCCAGGTCTCGCTCGTCGACATGGCCGACTATGACTCCGTCACTTCGTTTGCAGATCGCTGTCGGAGCCTGGCCCGGATTGACTACGTGATTCTTAACGCTGGCACCCAAAACAGCGCATATCAGCTTAACGAGAGTACGGGCCACGAGGCGGTTCTTCAGATAAACTACCTCTCGACTGCCTTGCTTCTGATGCTCCTAGCTTCAGTGATAGTCGAAAAGAAAAAGCAGCATAACACTGATCACCGTTCAGTCATAACCGTGGTTGGCTCCGACACCATGTATCTCAGCACGCTGTACACGCCCGGCCCCATCCTCCCTTACCTGGATGACGCCACACGCTTTGTCAAGATGCAGCAGTACATGGACTCCAAGTTACTTGTGATGATGTTCATCGCCCAGCTGGCCGGCCAGGTCAATCCCCGAGACGTGGTTATCAACGTGTGCAATCCTGGAATGACAGCCGGTACCGGCCTTGGCCCCGGACCCAGCTTTGTGGAGCGTTACATTGTGCCTGCCTTTTACAAGGCCCTTGGTCGGTCTACTGCAGCAGGGGCCAGCATCTACGTCCATGCGCTGGTCGCTGAGGGCGAGGAGAGCCACGGAAGCTTTGTCAGCGACTGGACTATCAAATCGTGAGTGACGACCATACATTATTTGCTTGATGGAGATAGAGTCGTGCTGACAGAACTCTCAGATACGCCGCTCTCATGTATAAGGAGGAAGGAAAGTCTTTTATGGAGCGGCTTTGGCAGGAGACGATGGAGGAGCTGCGATTTGTATCCAGTCCAGGGTTCGATGGTTTGTTTGCGCGTGTGTAGCCAGTACGGGCAAGCTACACGGGAATTGTCACTCGACACTAGAGGTCTTGTATGAAATCATATATAACTTGTATCTGCATTCTTACCCGCATCCTTTAGAGCATTGGCAAGCTGCTTCAACTCTATAATTCGGCGCCCTTACGATTCAGCCTTGCGATCAGACACGTGTATCCCTGCCCACAGGCTGTGGATTATTCCAATAACAGGATTAAGCAAGTCATGTTGTGCGTTCATAGACTCAACTGTTGGGATAATGTTAATAACCCTGGACTCGACATATTCTAGTAATCTTATCTCAGAAGGTGTACGTTTGTTACCCTACAGCCGCATACTTTCGAGGGTAGGTGGCTTTTTTATCAATGGATACAACCCAATAGCAAGGAGGTACCTCCCCTTTTGCCGTGCTGGGAGATTTCTGTTCTACGTGCCTGTTCTCTATCCAAGACGGATTTGCTCCCACAACATTAAAGTACACGGTTTCAACGAATAAGCCTGTAGAGGCAAGGGTCAGTTAGTTATCGTGATTTGTCATCGATGCGCAAATAAGATCACGGAGGCTAGACTAAACCTGGATCAACACAATACCTCGAAAAAGCTCCATATTGAGCTTGGAGTTTGCAATAGTTCTTTAGAACAAATACAGTTTCTTTTCTATTTACCTACAAAGGGGATTTCATAGCGGTATTTAGGGCCAGTAGTAGAGCTGAAAAGTTTATTTCGTTTCGAGCCGCATGGATGAATCACATGCTGAGTGCGATATGAGTAAATAGAATAGAGTCGTGCTATTGGGACCAACAGCTTTTGCCAATCCCATGAGCAGTGGTAAGGCTCGTGGGGCCCCCCTTACACGTAGTTGACCAATGATAGACTGATCTCAAACACGTGGCTGATAGCAAGTACCTCTACAGTAGCGGCCATATGGAGCAGCTTTTAGTATCTTCTATCTGCCCATTTGAATGAATGCCCCATCTCCTTGGTTGTGCGGAGGGAGCAGTTAGAGTACCCCGGGCATCAATCAGCCAATGACCAAGGCTCCTATTCGATCTAACCCAATTGAGACTCAAACTGGAGACGGAAATACATTACTCCACCACCCAAGGGATAGGACAACAGGTCACGTGAAAACGAAATGTCTACCTAAATTTAACTTTATATGTGATTAGCTAAGTAAATAAAATCACTCTGAGGAGTATGGGAAAGCTCTCAGGTACATACCTAAGGAAGTCATCAATTTAATATCTGTAGCTCAAATTTGTTAAATAATGCGTCGCTGTAACCTCGATAATAGCCTTTATCTGCGGCATTAATACGCTATTCCTCCTGGGCGGCCCGACCCTCTTGCCCCCTAGTCTGCTACGACCGCTTATCACCCCCAACCCTGTATTTATATGCGGCTTTAGATAGTTAGAGTAGCCGGGCTAGAGGCCGAGGGATCGGGAGTCTATTGCGTGATTAATCGGTTATCGTGCGGGGGCGGTATGCGTTATCGGCTGTTGTGTGTTATATGTAAGGATAGCACAACTCATACTCAAACCTAGATTTGAGGTCTTGTGTTTTAGAATCGTGAAATTGGAGGGGAAAACTAAATAAGTGGTGTCTTCTAATATGCAGATTAAATGAAGCCGCTTTTATCTGTATTGTCCTCCTGCTCAAATCAGCCCGACTGACAAGGCCTCCAATCGAGTTATCATCAAATCTACTTCATGTCTTCACCAGCAGCAACTATAACACCCGACGTGCCCGCATCGCGAATATGCCAGCCGTGTTCAATGTTGCCATTCCGGGACTAGGCTTAGGGCCACAATCCTAGTTAGGTCTCGGCCTGTGCTAACTTCAAAAGGAAACGGGGATACGCCTATCCTGTCTCTATCAGTAGTAAGCCGAGGGCGATGTACGCCGAGGGTAACCAATTTGGGCTCTTCGTATAGAAAAGGCAACTTAATTGTATTCACGTGTTACTTAATGCTTGATCGTGGCCCACTGAGCATGCGGTTGAGTCTGCCCTAGACCTTGCTTGCATACATGGATAATCCTGTATTTACGGTGTTTACCGCTAGAGTTGCTTTTTACTCACGCGACTATGCAGGCAGCACCTAGATAGTTGGCAGGTCCGAAGAGGAACCCGTCCGATATTACTTGTGCATGATAACAATGGAACAGGATAAATGTCGATGCGTAACATCAGCAGCAGTTCCCAAAATCTTACACCAATGACGGTTCTTTGGTGTAGGAAGTCGAAAGACCACTTTCCTGGAGATCAATGCCAAATACAGACTTGCTATCCGGACTGCGCCGCCGATGCGACGTCATTGATAACATACTCGGTCTTGGCACCCAACATCGGTATACGGCCGAGACTCATTGTTTCATCCGTCGTATGACAACCCCACGATCCCATGTTTAACCGCGGCAAAAGCCACTACTGTAGATTGATAAGAACTATTTAAGGACACAGCTCGACACTATTAACCAAACGTCACCCACTTCCAAAGTTCCGAACACCTCCTCAATATCCCCTCTACAAACAAACTCAAGTCATCGCCATACTCAACAGCCCACTCCGCCAACATGCAGCTCACCACTATCTTCACCACCATCGCCCTTCTGTCGGCACAGGCCAGTGCAGCCTGCTCGCGTCTTTCCACCGCCCAAGGCGAGGCATTGAGCGTGGTTGAGGTGTGCAGGCCCGAGGCCAACAGGTCGGGCCGCTTCCTCTGCCCCAAGACGAACGCCTGGTTCCGGCTCGGCGGCAACTGGGGTACCCGCGCCTTCAGCCCCGACAACGATGTCATCTTCAGGATCGAGCCTCTGACTGAGACTGGAAACCTCGCCGCCATTTACGTGGCTTGCCCCGCTGGAACCGACAACGAGTTCGTCATGACTGGAGAAGGAACTTCTGGCGTCGGTGCCGCCTCTGTTGTGGCATAGATTGGCAGGGTAAATGGCCTCTCCCGGCGATGTACTGGGCCTGTCCTGTTAGAGTCGAGGAGGAGTTTATGTCGACTGGAAAAGGAACTGCCGGCGCGTCTTGGGCCTGTAGCGAATTAGCAGGCTGTTTTCAGTTCGATGGAAAGACAAGTTTGTCTTATTAGTATATATAACCTACTTTTCTTCACCAAGATCTGCTATGTGACTTGTACGCTCTCATAAAGACTTTCCATCTCCTCCGACATGCCCCGAGAGGCACTGGAAGCACTCCCAGCTCTAGAGTCGTCATTTGAGAAAACATCCACGACTTTGGTTAACCACACCGATTTGAGCGGCTGCAGTTGCGCAACCATTATTCTGAGCCTTGAGACCAAGGCTCTAGCTCCGGCACACAAGACGGCCGAAGCCCAAGATGAGTGTTTGCCATGCGACGCAGTAGGGGTCTCTCCGTTCTGTAGTCCTCTTATCACTTGAGAACACGATAGACCAAGAATAGCAGGCCGATAAGCCTTTATCTCTGGCGTTATTGTGCAGGGATATCAGTTGCTGTTTGTGCTGTCGACGCGCCAGAGTTCCAAGACGACGGTTTAGGTCTATCCTCAGTCTCGTAGTACTGGAAGATATATGGAGGTATACAAGGCTACGGCGGGCATCAGTCAGCTTACTACGTGAACTGATAAGATCTAGTTGCGGTGGTTCCTATATATCAGCTATATAGGATAAGTATGATAGATGCGTTTATTCTCTCAAAGAAGGATTTAATGGCATATTGATAACGAACGCATTTGGAATAGAATCATAAATTCCTAACTCTTTAGCTTTGGTATGAGCGCCTACCACACGCGTGAAGCTATCGGTCTCACCTCCCTCAGCCGTTCTTCATAGCAATGTGGCAAGCTTCTTTCACTATCCAAGTCGGTCATTAGAGCTTTATTCTATCCCATCATGTCTTCGAGGCCATAATGTCAACGGCCTCCTCGGCCCGTCAATTCCTCACAACCACCGCCTCTTTGAAAAATGATCCTTCGACAGCAATCTTGACCAGAAACTTGGCCACACTGGTAACAGTCACGCTGTCGGACATGGCCATTCCATCGCCCGAACTCCCCAGCGTTACAATCTCCTTGGTCGTATTGTTCGGCTTCTTCGGAGTATCAAATTCCAACCTCACAGCCCTCACAAGCGTCCAGTCCATCTTCGTCAGTCTGATTTCTTTATCTACAAGGCCATGATCGGTGAGCGCGTACTTGATGTTGGTCCACCCCATGAATGCCCTGCTCAACCACGGTAGGTTACCCCATGAGTCCCCAACACCTGCTGTTGACATGACTACCATACGATGAATGCCAGCCTGCTCCAGAACCTCGCAGACATTGGCGCATGAGTCGGCAAGGAAGCGAGGAGGCGAGAGCTGGGCCGCGAAGGGGCTGTCAGACTCGCGGACTGTGTTTAGTGTGACGATAGCTGCAGAAGGGAGCGGACCAGGCGCTGCAGAAAGGGTGCTGCGGATGTCGTCTTTCGCTAGTGGTGTGCCAGTAACGACAGTGAGACCTGGAGAAGGGCTGAGGCTTGCAGATGAGCGCACAAGGGCTACCACTGTATGTCCCTGAGAGAGTATTTCAGATACGACGTGTTTGCCGGTCCGTCCAGTAGCGCCGAGGAGAAGGAAATGCATGGCTTTGACGATGAGAGGTGTCGTTGATTAACTGAATAACAGAGATTATAGAGAGATGAGGAGGCTTATTATGAGAAGGTGAGGGGGTTGTGATGTGATTATATAGTTGATCACCATGGTCCGGAAGGGGGCGGGTTCAGAAACGAGATCGGCCGCTGATTGGCCCGTTCGGTCTTTATACTGCGTTTAGAAGCAGCATCTAATCTTATGCGCGAGAGCCTTCCGCACTATCTTCATACCTTGAACTACGCTAGACAGCGTTCGATAGAACCACCAATCTTCCCTGGCTGGATTCCAGTGGTTGGTTTGTAACAGGTGACGTGAGAAAGTGTGAGGTGTTTGTAAGCAATCTGATGAATGTATACCTATCAAGTGTGCGATCTAAGCCCCCTCCCATCCACTCCCTTTGGTGTTTCCTTGCGCTAGCGCCCTCTGGTGTGGGCATCTTCGGATCACCACTCAAGCCGTTACTTCATAAGTATAGTAATTTACTTTCCGCGCACCTGTGAGCCTTGACTCTTTCACCCACGTTGTGAGCTACAGCCTGCAATCGATCCTTCTCGGTCTGCAGCTCGGCACTGAGATCTGGGGACGATTCTAGTGCCCCCAGAAGAATGACCTTGAGTATCAGATGGAAGAAGCGCATAAAGGACACTGAAAGAGGCTCAGGGCCCGAAGTTCCGATCTGCGTCTGAGCGATGTCAAGTTCACTGAGCCACGATGCCAACGAGGCCAGCAGAGCCGCTCTTTCAGCCCTGAGTGGAAGAGCACTTCCCACCGATTCGACTTGTGACACCTTGTCGAGAAATCCAAGCGTCGATGTAGCCATCTTGACAAGCTCTGTCCGTATGTTGGGTGCAATCGTGCGATGATCACGAGGTTGATCGGGCGAGCTCAGACACGCCGTCGACCCGTTTACGTTGGCTGTTGCTGAGGGCTCCGCGAACTTGCATGGTGCAGCAAACAGCTTTATCAGGAAGACATCAAGAAGAGGTAGTTGGCTGTGACGTGCTCGCACCAATTGACTCCCTGCATCAATATATGGCCTTGCCCGGGACTCGTGTAGGATTCTGAGTCCTCGAATGATATGCAGGCCCATAGCACCAAAGTTTCCCCGCGCTTGCTCAATGCTGATAAAGACCTGGCAGCAGAGTAATGCCGACCTCAAGACGTCGGAGCTCGGAGATGACAGTCTGGACGCAAGACACCTCAGCGCCATATTGTATTGCTGAAGACCATAACCGTAGCTCGGGGTCTGCGTGTCAGACGGTGGGTTGTCTCCAGACTTCTCGAGATCTTCGCGAAGAGCTCTGAGTGACGAGACTGCGTGTCGTATAGACGGATCAGTCAGGCTTGCTTGGAGGACCTGCTTGGCCTCTTCGTCACAGCCCAGCTTGACATCGAACATGGTTTTTGTTGAGAAGTAACGATTAAGAAGGTCAATTTCCCGAGGGGCGATCTCGGTTGAAGAGGAGGTAATGCCGCCAGCATGGGCGTTGTCAAAGGGTTGACTGGAAACAATTCTAAAGGGAGACTCGTAGCCGTCGCAAGTACGACCGGTGCTGACACATTTCTGGCAAGACGGCCTATTCTCGTCGCATTTGATCTTTCTGATTCTGTTGCGGAGTCAGTACCATCACTGCAGGGCCAACCTCCCCTCCCATCTCTATTCACAATCCTGGGATGAGGATCGATGCGCTATGACTGACCTGCAGGTTGCGCAACCAGTCTTCACCTTGGCTCTACTCCGTTTCCGGGCAACAAGAGTTCCGGCCATGCTGGACACCCGGGCCTATTGTGGATAGCTTGGCTGACGAGGGAAGAGCCGTATCAAGCAAGAAGCCCGAGCAGACGTATTCGATGATGCAGCTTGGTTCAACGCCGGGACCACGAGGAAGGCGCCTTGGAGTCGGCGTGGTTGACGTATGAGCTGCTGTCAGCGCTAGCTCAATTAGGCAGCAAAAGCGAACCCACCAATCATATGTGTTATTGGGAGGGTTCCTCCTTCCGGCTTGTCATCCTTCCACTAACGCCGTGTTTCGGGCCCCGCCGTGTCGATAGACTTATATACCCAGTGGCTCGCCCATTCTCTCTCGAAACAGATACACTACTCAATGTCAAGGCTGGTAAACAGTCCGAGATTTGTCTCAAGGCTACTACCTACCTCGAAAATGCCGGCTTTTACTCTGTATGGCTCTCGCGGCTCGACCAACACTGATCGTGTCCGCCTGACTCTCGCCGAAGGTGGCTTTACCGACTTTGAACTCGTGTTTCTCAACCTTCAAAAAGGGGAGCAAAAGGTAGTTTCTTTTTTCTGCTAGATTCCCATCAGGCTTCTTGTTGGGTGCGCAAAACTTCTTGTCATTCATCAAATATGCCAACAACAATCCATCCTCGCGGAAGCTAACGCCTCGGCACAGTCTAAAGAACACATGGACCGTCACCCATGGGGTAAAATACCCGCCATCACTTTCCCCGATGGATTCACTCTCTATGAGAGTCGCGCAATCTCGAAATATCTTGCGACAAAGTACTCGTTTCCACTTCTGCCCCCCGACACTGACGTCGAAGCCACGGCGCTGTTCGACCAGGCGCTGTCCGAAGAGATGCTCTACTTTTCGGAGCCTGCAGGTCGGATCGCGTTCGAGAAGTTTGCCAAAAAGTTCATGGGGCTACCTCCCAATGAGGCTGTTGTCTCAGATGCGCTGCGGTCTGTCGAGGGGTATTTCGACGTTGCAGAACGTCTCTTACAGCACAAAGATTACATGGCTGGAAATAACTTCACCCTTACGGATATCTACTATGTTCCGTTGATTCAACGACTGTTTGGATGCGGGTACGGAGACTTGATTACTGGTCGCAAGGCTGTGAGTGCTTGGTGGGATCGCGTTATGAGTCGGCCAGCCATACAGAGCATGTTGGCTGCTGACAAGGAGGCTGCGGCTGGTGCTGGGAGATGAGACAGGGAGATGGCACAGTAGCTGAGATTGAAGAAGAGCCATATTGTACCTATAGTGACTTCCATTATCTGTTGGTAGAATGAATGAGGGATTCGCGGCCCAGTTGACCATACTTTACTGCCGAGAGCGGCGACGCGTAAAACGTGAGAGCTGAAACTCAGAATGGAACCTACTTTGTAACCACAGAGCTCTTCCCCTGTATTCGCATGCTATTGAGAGGAATGATTGCTGTTACGTTGATAGACTTGCCAGTCAGAATAGTGACTGATTGAGTTGGTAGGACATGTTGCGAGATATATCATAAGCCGTCCCACTACCAGGACTCGCCACAATATTATCCTACCGACCACTCCCCCTATCCAAGTGTATAGAGAAACATTCAATTCACTTAGTAAACGAACCATGCGTAGGAATAAAAGCTTCCCATTGAATTTGTCCTGTTCTGAAATGATAGTATTAGGTTGGAACTCCAAATGCGTAAAAGAACATTCCATGATTACTATTATTATATAACACTACAACTAGACAACATATCTATCATACAGTATAACTATTACTTCGCCGGTACATCTATACCCTAGTCTAAACAGTAAGAACCTGCTTATCAGCCCGGAGCCGTGCATTTAGAACGTTCCGGTCAATGTCCTGTACGGGCAGCTTCTGCTGAATTGCGTGAACAGCGGCCGTGCCCGCACTCTGGCCCATCTGCATATAGGCCGGCTCCATCCGGATAGCAGCGTAGGCGACATGCGTGGCGCTCATGGTGACAGGGTTGAGAAAGTTGCGTGCAACATTTGCAGCAGGGATAATGGAGTTATAGGCAATGGGGAAGGGCTTATTGGTGACAGTGTGGATGGCCCCTTCGGTGTAGATTTTATCGCCAACAAGCACTCGTTCGACTGCGTGTACGTCGAGATAGTAGGACCCCGTGGCGATAGATGTATCGCGAGGGAATGGCCCTGGCTGGAGGACGTTGCGCTGGGTCATGGTGTAGATACCCTTCATGCGTCGAGCCTCACGGATATACAGCTCGTTTGGGAAGTTACCGTTGGCGGTGAACTCGTCCTTGGCGTAACCCCAATTCGAATATGATTGACGGATGGATTTAGGAATACGGTTGTGGTTAGCTAGCGTCCAAAGGAAGCCTTGGGTATATGTCTTGTGCTCCTCGGCCACGGCTTGGCGCTCCTTGTAGGAGTAGAGGGCATAGTTGGACTTGGCCTTGGAGTTATAGTTGTCGCCAAAGAGATCAGTGCTGACCTCGCCTTCGGCATTGGAGTCGGTCTTTAGATTAGGCATAAGCTGAGTGGTGAAGAAGGGCCCCTTGTAGCCAGCCTCTATATAGCGGAAGAGAAGCTCGTATGTGGCCTCTTGGTAGCCACGGGGCTTGTTAAAGGGCACCCTGTTGGAAGCCACCGTGGTCAGGCAGAGTCGATAGTTGTACGCCTGGAGGCGGTAAGAATCTGCAGTGCCGGTGAGACCGTTGTTGACTTTGAGGACTCGGTCAATGCCTGCGATCAGACCGCTGCTGCCATCACCCTTCTTTACGTAAGGGCTGACGGATTTAGTGAGCAGGTCCGGGTTGTTGATGACGAATCCAGCCTTGTCCTCGTTGTACTCGGCACTACCCTCGCGGCCGGTGCGGTATGGCACGCCGATTTGCTCCATGAGATCGCCGGTGTAGCTGGCATCGATAAACATCTTCGCCTTCCATGTACGGCCCGATACTCCTCGAAAGGAGGTGATAGTTGTCCCATCCATGGTAACACTATTACCAGACCGGTCGATTGGTTCGTTGCGGAAGACAGGAATCTTGCCGTCCTTGATCCATTTCTCCAAGACAGCCTCTGCAACCTTGGGCTCAAAGGTCCACTGAACCTTCTTGCTCGGAACGATAGCCTTTCCTGGCTGTGCGTCGATGCTCTTCTTGAGGTATGCGTCCCTCGACTCGTATTTCCAGCCTGAAGTCTGGTAGAAGGTGTAGATCCTGTTGTAAAACTCGCGAGCGATACCGCCAATGGTGTCTCCGTTCTTGGCATCTGTCCAGCCAAGACCGGATGTTGTCAAGCCCCCGATGGTCT
Organism: Fusarium zealandicum; assembly: GCA_013266195.1. Taxonomy (NCBI): domain Eukaryota; kingdom Fungi; phylum Ascomycota; class Sordariomycetes; order Hypocreales; family Nectriaceae; genus Fusarium; species Fusarium zealandicum. Next base: position 19,545 of record JABEYC010000367.1, read on the forward strand.
CTGTTGGGGAGACGATGGCGACGGTCTTCTTCATGCGCTTGACTTGGACGGCAGCGGCGATGGCAGCAATGGTGCTGCCGTAGATAACGACATCGTACTCGTTCTTGATATCGCGGGTGTTGGTCTCGGAGGGGGCTGAGGATACTACCAGGATTAGGGACGATACCAACCCGATTGTGAGTGCCAGTCGAAGTAGACCATTCTGCAGTGAGGCTCGGGACATTGGTTACCGTGTTAAGAACTGACCGCGGATGACTGGAGAAAGAGGGGACAAGAGGACAAAGACGTCTTTTGGAAGTAATGAGTCCACACCAACCAACACATCAGGGGTGATAGGACACGGTGAATTATAATGTGACCTCAAGTTTTGGCAATTTCATCTTCTGTACTGAGTAGTATCGTGCTGATAGCGAATAGCTCGTGATAGGTTCATCAACTAGACTAACGCGCTATCTAGCCGCTTTCGGGATAGATGTAGTGACATTTGTGTCTTTGCCTTTTTCGGCCCAAGCAATATCTGGATACGAGACATACGACGAGGGGTGATAAAGTCTCGACTGTGAGGACCGTACTACGTAGTATTACTTCATGCCTACTAAGCCCTATTGAGCTAGTGCAAAGAGCATATCAGTCTAGCCGACCTGCACGTCCCATCCATCTTCAGCAAAGCCGATCGTGATACGAGGGTTGTTTAGTTCATCCTAAACATTTCGTGTGTCTCTAAAAGCGTGGCGACTTGAGAGGGATGCTAGGAATCTTTAGGCTGTGGCAGTATATCACGGCTACAAAAAAATTATGGCCAATAATGTAGTCTTCTATCCGACGTGGTCGCAGTAGAGACAGCTGAACAAGCAGAGTACTTTTACTTGACCAAGATGACCGCAGTGAGAAGAATACTACGCAATACAAGGCTCGCCAAAGTGGCAGCCTAGTCAGATGAGTCTCGTGTATCTTTCCACCGGTTAGTCTAGATCATGGTTGCAGGGATGAGAAAATCTCTAATCTTGGGGCTCAGCTACCCCTATTGTACCGTCACGACGGTCGGAACGGGCCATAGTAACCCCACGTCAGCCAGCGTTTATTTTAGGATCAATGAGGGAATAAAGGACCATTTATTACACGATACGAGATGTCTTAGATGTGGCCGGCTGCAATGTGGATGAACGGATATCGCAAAGCAGAAAGTGGTTATAGCTTGCTGAGACGTACGTCTAGGAATGATCTACGCAACTCAGCAATACAGGAAGCTTTTGCTTGATCAACACTACGTTGATTGTCTTAGCAGGTGCGCATTATTCGTGGCCCAGTCCCTGGTTCTATTGCAGCGAGTGTTTGTCCACAAGATAGATGCGTCCGAGACAACAAACCCCGCTACCCTTAGTGTGTAGGAGTCTTCCGATAGATCACCTCACTAACGTCGTGTCAGATTAGCACAGCCGCACTACTGCAATGTTGATCAACGATCCACCGCGTCCCAGTCTGTTTCTCCATTTTTACCCCTATCCCCCTGTCCCATGTGTCTAATAGCAATATAGCCCTTGATTAAGAGAGTGTGTATATTATACCCCAAGTTTGAGTAAATCATACCCCAAATCCCACATATAACTAATTAAAATCTAGGCACCTGTGGGCTATCACGTGCAATCATGTAGCTTTCCGTGCTCTAAGTAGCTCCTTAACAGTAGCTTTAGCGATCAAGGCGCTGTAAGAAGCGAGAGGCCCCCTAATTCTATAGCGCATTTAGCGGGTCTAAGCGCTAATATTTAGTGACTAGCCCCTATCTCTTTAGCGAGCTATGCACTAAAAGCCCCCCCACTAAGAGCGCGTTTTATAGCGGTTCTGTTAGTGACTTTTGGTGCAAAGACCTGCGGTACGGCTGGGGTGCGATTTACTCATGCTTGGGGTGCAATATACACACTCTCTTGATTAAACCCCCTCTAGCATGGGAGCCCCTGCCCGTGGCAGTACTGGCCAAAAGGCTTGTTTGGTACCCCGGGGCTCCAGGATTCAGCGACTTCTCCGAACCAAACGTGGGAACAAGGGTTTGTGAAGGTGATCTACTACGTAGCATTAGTTAGTAGTCCTGTCCCCCAAAGCTAGGCTAACTGCTGATGGAGGCCTCCGCCCGGGCCCTTCATGGGGATATTCCCTGATCGGAACGTTAGCCCGACTCTCCGAGGCCCCAGTCAGTAAAAGGGTTTATGAATAATCCTTGGTCTGAACGGCCCGAAAGTAAAATGTTGGTCCGGCTCTCCTTAGCTATTAAGAATTCTTTTGTTTGAGCAATCTTGGTGTAGATTGTCTATCCGACTCTCCGGCCATGTTAGTAGCATTGCCGTTCGGGGCTCCATGTCTCGTGGTCCTCGGGGTTGTTCCGTCTACACTCGCCTTCTCAGTGGCCAATGATCACCAAATGTGACGGAGTTCACGACATTCCTCGATAGGTCTGCTGCATGGTACCGAGGTCACTGGTTCATATGTGAAGAGGCACACACGAGAATAACCGGCAATATTCCCACAGACCCAAAAGACATGTCAGACTCCCGAAGATACGAAAATAAGACTTGGCCAGATCACCAATGGCGCCATCGAGCAAGGCACGGCTAACCGAGAACTGCTGTTGGATGCTTGAGAATGGCTTGGCTGAAGGGATGTCAATAAGAGCGACCGAGTCATGTGGTGTTATCCCACTCCGGCGCGAATAAGTCTAGGGCTTATGCATTTTTGGCAGTAGCTTGCACCATGCCTAGCGAGGATGGCCTCGAATTAAGCGAGCTCTTTTGGGTCGCAACAATAGCCATGGAAGCTTGAAGCTGCTCGCTCACCTGCCAAGACTTTCGAGGCCCCAGGTCAATGACCACGACATAGATGATGGGCGTGGAGCTGGAAAGCGTGAGTTGAGCGTCGAAACGAGAGTCCTTCTTGCAAGAGCCGTATTTAGCTTGAGCATAAAGTGCCTTAAATGTCCTCACTAGCCATTATGGTGCTGTCTGGCGAGTTGAGCGCATCCGCTTACCGGACTTCAACCCTTTCGATGGGACAACATGAAGAACAGAATTTGCAAGTCATTGGAAGGAGCTGACCAAGATGAAGTGACTTGACCTGACAGAGGTACTTGGGCCTATCGAGCAGCAGCATCACGCAGCAAGGAGTGAGAAAGTAGCAGGCATTCGATGGATTGCTCTCGTGTTGGCCTTTCTCTTATTTGCATAAGAAACAAGACGCTTGTTGGGTTGACTACGTGAAAATTCCTTCCGTTACCTCGCGCGGGAGATGAGACAGCATGGGAGTTGATGGTGTCCTACAACTCCCTCTCAGACGTCAACTTGACGTGATGCAGTTGATTAATTATAAGACGGTGATGCAGAGTTACAAAGTCTTTAAATCAAGCTATTTACTAACCTCACATCTTCAACCCGAGGCGGCGAGGTGGTCTTTTTTGCTGATCTTCCTTTAGCAAAGTGTTACGATGCTGGCATTACCAGATCATAGAGTGTGAGTTGGCCACTGATATCTTGTCAATATTCCAAGAGCAACCGCAGCCTGGTCAATCAAAAGAGCCGGAACCTTTCAGAACTGTTCCCCTGGAATGCCATATTCCATGGAGACGGCGCCACTCATGAGCCACCAACAATACAAGACAATTTACTTATTGGAACTACCTGCGAGAACTTGGCCGTAGCCTTATGTAAAGAGTCATCTCTCTTATCAAGTCCCAACGCAATCCAGGATGCTTCACTTGGAGTGAGTGACGGACAAAATCTGGAGAAATACCTGGGGGTACTTGGTTCTTGCCGTGCGATAGTCACAAATTAAAGTACCCTTACCACCATTAGAATCTCACCTCTACCGTCTACTTTTCAGACACGGGCTAGTCATACGCCATACGATTTCATAATGTGGAATCTGGAATCCAGGACTCACGTTGTTTATATTCCGGGTTGCCATATGCTTCACTCTCGAGATGCCACGATCAAAGGTCTCGGTATGCCGGGATCTCGAGACTCGCAATACCGTGGTGTGTCTGCATGTTTTTCTCATTCAACGAACGAGCTGTTTGCCTGCATGCCTTTACTTAGCTTTCTCTTGGGCGATAAAATAGATTAGAGCTTTACACCAGGCATTCATAATACAGCGGAGCAATCTGATAATTACAGGCCGATCGATATGTACTAGCAATACGCAGGTGATCTGGGTGATAGCCTGTGAATACCTACGTACCAAGGGAAACGTAAATGGCTTGGTATTCAGGCGCAGATGATAAAAAGGCTATGAGCACTTGGAATAGTAAATGAGCTGACTGACTACTAGCACGACTATGATAACTGTGAATCTGACCACGAACTTGCCATGACTGTGAGTCGGTGACAGATGATTGTGACCACGAATAGTACAGCCGTCTTTCAACAATCAGCAAGCGGGTTTAGCTCAGTTGGGAGAGCGTCAGACTGAAGCCAAACTTCAAGTCTCTGACATCTGAAGGTCATGTGTTCGATCCACATAAGCCGCAAGCGATTTATTTTTTGCATCTCGTAGCAAATTCGTGTGGATATGTCCTCAAGCGTCGACCCACTAGTTGATGCCTCACCGATCAGCTCCATTTTTCAGCCAACCCAACAGTCAATCGTCGTATGGATACCACTTCTTTTTTCTCAGTTGATTCCATTGAATGATAACCAGGTATCCATTAACCTCTTTACTACCTAGGTATGACGCTCAGAGACAGGTTTCGGACATCTATACTCCCAAAAGCACAGTGTTGATATCGGGTTATAATATAGAAGATGTGAAAAGAAACTGTGTTCTTTAGTAGTAAATTCCTCTTCAATAGAGGAAACACATATTGCATAGTAAGATGTTACTTCCACAATGGCCTGTTCCAGTTAAAGCTGACTATGGTCGTGAGCAGCTCAGTGTTCAACGACGTGATAGGATGTCGATTCCACATCTTTACGGAGGGCTAAAAATCCATCGGTTGCCACCTCTATTATCACACAGTCGCACCTCGTTATCCCCGGCGTCGCTCTCTCGTTCATCGAAAGGGTTGTCCAGACTCTTTCCAGAATAGTAGTCTTGCCACTTCTGTGATCGTCTTCGAACTCGTATGTGATGTGGGGCAAAAGTCTCGTTAGAGATCCTGTCGTGTTCGTCAAGATCATCCATTGTCGGAAAGTGACGCCTGAGGTCCGGGTATAGGGTTGCTCTGTTGAAGAAACCCCAGGCCCGTTGGCGGTATATGCCGAGCTGGAGCTCGTGTATCTTGCGATATCGGATCAAATATTCCTCTTCGTCCAATGCACCCCCAGAAAATAATCTGGCATATTCTCAAGTGTCAGCCGCCTGAACTTGGAGTCTTGCTTCAGTGCCCTGTAGAAGATGTCTGGGTGATGAGCTGTTGCCTGTTCATGGTGTGTGGAGAAGGGGGACTTCTGGATCCATAGGTGAGAACAACGCGTGATTCTTTTGGAAAATTCATGCAGCCAGCTTTGGACATGTCGTCTGCAAGCCCCTACTCTGCCAAGATATACGAGTATAGAGGTGAGTAGGTCCAGCCCCAAACAGGGTAGGAATTCCACCATATAACCACTCCGTAGATCTAGAGTCTCTAGGTAACCTAATGCGCTGAAATAGACGTTTTCAGGATAGGCCAGTCCCAGCTTTGTGCGCGGAACAGCTTGATAGCTCCGGTTATGGGCGGACTCCTCGTCCAAGACGACTTCGTACGAAGAGGTGCAAGGTCGATCTGGCAGCCATGAGTCTTGGCAGTGGGCGAAGACGGCACCGTAAAGTCCTTTGAAATATTCATGCACGTAAAACAGTGTCTCTTAGCCTATAGGCTCAAGCTCGTCGTTCAACGTCTTGACCAGATCGGGATAGCTGCTCTGTTTGACAAGGTCCCAAACCTGGGGGTGATAAACCTTGCATAGCAGTTCATATCTGAGGAAGGCTCGTAGAAATGCATTTCTCTCCGAAGTGGTAAACTCAGAAAACTGGGCTCTCTTGATGTCGACATTCCGTCCCATGAAATGCATGCCGGTGCCGCCAGATATAAAGGCTGGGAGGGTGAGGTAGGCTCGTGGTGGAAATGGATCTGTCGCTTTCGAGACATAGTCTTCAATGAACATGACCATGCGAGAAAGGAGGGAATAAAGCTTCTGAATGGTACCGTAATCGGTGGGAGCAAGTGCATCAGAGTGTCTTTGAGACATCCACCGCTCGAGGATGCCGCTTATCGACTCGGGGGAAGAAGTAAAGTCGAGTGAAGGGAAGCGAATGATTCGTAGAGCGTCTTGAAGTAAAGCTCCGCTGGTATCACTACGCAAGAGGCTCCGCACAATGCTCTTCATGATGCTCTTCCGGCACGTAACATACTGTGCAAGCATTGTTAGGGATGCTCGGATCAGTTGCATAATGCTGGCCTCGGACTCGCTGCAGATGATGACCTGCAACCGGATCTCTGCTGGTAACTTGGAGAAGGGATCCATCTTGTGCGCTTCTGTCAATTGATGGTTTAACAGAGGTGGGTATGAGAAGAATAGAAAGATGGAATGAGAACGGATAAGTTGGCGATGGACGATTCAAGAAGAAAAGATGATCAGGATAAAGCCAGCGATAAAACTGTCTTGTATACGGCACCCCGGCCTTATTATAAGCTTTATTTTACTTAGACTACTATTATGTTAATATCGTCTTACCCTGGATCGGTGACATATGAGTTCATCTTGGCCAAGTAGACGTTGTCAATGTCGATGGGGTCAGGCGCCTCCTTCTCAAGGGTCGAGCATCTATAACAGACTAGAAACTAACCCTTAGTGCAATTCTTAATATTGTGTGTATCGCAGCCATCGCCTGCTCTATAGCACTTCCCGAGTTTATTGATGACCACTTGGCTGGCTCATGTCGTTGCTGCAGCGAGCTGCCATCCTCCGGGCGCTGAATCTCGCAACCCCGGCTTTAAACTGATAATTAAAGCTCCCTTCGATGCTTCTTCGCAGTTCAATCTGCGTAGATCATGAGTCACTTGGAACACAAGTTGCTGCTGGCTATAGGTCGGGGAAAAGTTAAACCAGCTTTGACCACGGGCCTTGGCAGATAGAGTCTTGTAGCTAACATGAAATAACATGGTCACTGGTCAGGTCTTAGTCGCTGATATCATCACGTTTGCTATGAATGGAAAATTCCTGACGCTTAACTCATGCTGATACGAGCTACTCAAGGTTTGGAGGATCCATCTCGGCCTTGTTGCACGTGGATAGAGAGACCAGTAAGTTCGGAGCGCAAACCAATTGCAAGTTGAAGGAATCCAGCATTTTAAAACCCTTCTTGGCATTTTCTACCATTTCTATATCAATCTGACCAAAGAATATGGGTCGTATAATATGTATCGTACAGTCTGTTGAGCTGTGCTCATATCGGGATATGATGTCAAAGATGTGAGAAAACCCCTTGTTCTTTGATATTGTGGCAGCAAATCCCTCTTTGACAGAGGAAACGCACATAGACTAGTAGTATTATTCATAACTGTGGCAATAAACGCTCTTCTTCTATAGCATCTCGTGGTAAGGGACCTTGAGTAAACCGAAATAAAACTTGGAAGCGGCATTGTTATTGAGTTCCACTGTCTATCAGAGCTTATAGCTACCGTCTCTTCATTACAGACACCAGTCCACTTCTTGGCTCCCTGGTATACCAATTGTGAGCCACGCAGCATATGTTGATTACTGTACCTCCTGGTACTCCTTTGCGGCATTTCTGAAGTTTCTAGCTGAAGTCTTTTGGTGGAACAAATGGTCCAGGGTGTCAGCCGTCATGTTCTTCAACTCGGGAAGTCGAAAGTAGGCCCAGGTAGCAAGCAGCACCGTCATGACAGTTGCTGGGAAGGCAGCCTTTCCCTGCAAGTTGGCTTCCTGGGGGTTGAGCAGGTAAGGGGCCACGATGACGTTGATGATGGAAAGGAAGTAATACGTGTTGCGGCCCAGAGATATGGTCTTGACGCGCAAATTGTTTGCTCCGACGGATGCAGCAATGCCGTAGGGAATCGGACCAATACTGACTCCTGTGTAGTTTGTCAGTATGAGGGTTATTCCACGCTGGGTGATTTGGAGGATAACGAACCGTAGATAAAGAACCAAACCAACAAAAGTGCGGCTTGGGCCCATCGAATATTTGGACCTACACTTGTGTGTGATGCCAGGTCCAGGAAGCCGACGAGACTCATGATAGGAATCATAGCAGCCAACCCGCTTAGATAAATTGTCCTCCACCCAAACCTGGTCATGACGAACCAAGACGAGACGGTTCCTATAAAAGCAAGACTGGCGTTTCCTGTACAGAGTATCGGTTAGTCCTCAACAGGAGAGTTGCTGTGCGGGTCGGGGGCTGGAACTCACCTATCGACATGTAGAATGAGGCTGACGAGGAAAGGCCGGCAAGTGAGAAGAAGTAGGTGATGTAGTTCTGCACGGCAAATCCAGGAAGAAGCTGGCAGCCCCAGCTAATCATGGCAATCTCGGTGCGGCGCAAGTTGTCCCCTCGGAAACAATCCATGTATGACCCGTGAATGTTCATGTCCCTCTCTGTCTCGATTGTCCGTGTCATCATGGCAAGAGTATCCTTGGGGTCGATAACTTCAACCGGTGCCACACTGAGCCTCCTCAGGCTCCTTTCAGCCTCGTCAAGACGGCCCTTGCGGACAAGCCACCAGGGAGACTCGGGGGCAAAGTAGGTGGCGACCAAGAGGGGGAGCGGCCATGCCCATTGCAGAGCAAAGGGGATGCGATAAGACCACTGCGTCTGGTTGTCGAGAAGACCGGCAAGGACGCCGAACCCAATCAGTTTACCCATGACCCAGCAGAGGTTAACGTAAACAGTCAGGTAACCGGTAAGCTTCAGCGGCGTGACCTCGGCGGCGTATGAGGGCGTAGCGGCTGCGAAGAAGCCGCAAGGAATAGACCTGGGGGGGAACATCAGCCAACCTGGATGAGGGCTCTGGGCGAGGGAGAATAGGCTCACATGAGAAGTGTTCCAACTACAAGCACCTCAATGCTGGGCGCGAGAAAGTTGATGAAGATGAAGCCCGCAAGAGCAATGTGCGAGCACATCAGAACTCTCCTCAAACCCCAGCGGTCGGCGCAATAGCCATTGGCGAAGACACCGATGATCATGCCGACGTTGATGACAAGAGTGAGTGCAATCTGCCACCGAGCAGGGATAGACCACTTGCCATCCGGGAGTTGAACACCGTATCTGCGGTTGAACTGGGGAAACGCGAAGAAGGAATTGATGAGAATGAGATCATAACTCTCCATGACTGTAGCCATGGACATGCAAACGGACCAGGCAACAGCCTTCCAGTAGTAGCGGAAGACCTGTCTCAGAGGCATAGTCGTCTCGATCTCCTGGGCTTTGTCGGCGGCCCCATCTTGCGGGAGGCCAGCCTTTTCCGAATATGGAACAGCAGCGACATGGTCGTTGTGGTCCACGTCGGGATCTTGATGCTTACCGACGGGCATGATGGCCTGTGAGACCAGCTCGGTGGGATGGGATGTCGAGAGAAGAAGAATGGTGTTGAGATCTGCTGGAGATTCAGCGACTCGATGGCTCCACTGCGGCAAGGACACGGCGGAAAGCGTGTGCTTATATACGCTTAGCTCTTGACATCGATGCTAACGTTACCTTCTAGCTAGCTAACACAATACACCATGGAAATGGTGAAATCCAAGATCTGGGGCCTGCCAGGGGTGAATCCCCGGGAAACGGCAATTCCATCCCCTGCTGCGCATGACCGAATTGTGGGGGATTCATGGGGCAACGGGCCCCAGATCTGGACCAGGTTTCGACGGTTTTTAATGGCTCAATCGTGACTTTACGTGGGTTTGATTGACTCGATTGAAGCCTCTGGTATTCCTAGTCGTTGGCTGATTGGTTTTGCGGTAGTCGGCGATCACACTAGATATCACGGGCCCATTGCGAAAGCGGGGGGAAGATGTTCATCTTGTCTACTACGTAGTAGGTAGCCCCAAAGTCCGGCTCTCGGGAATCGCACCGCTCGTCTGGGCGCCAGGCGTGGTCTTGGTATGGACGAGAGCGTGATTCCTTCCTTCAGCCTGCATCTGTTCCTCAAAGCAATTGGATGGCTTCGGACCGAATGTTGGTCGCCTGAATAACACGTATCCTGGACCATCAACACGCTGGAAGACGATACCCGTGAGGCTCGGCCCGAGCACGCTGCTCTTGGTCATTTTCAACATGGTTCATCTGAAAAGAGGCACGTTATTAGGTCCAAGAGTAATAAACTTGAGTTGCGTCCATCAGCATTTATTTATGCAGCCATCTTAATGTTGGAGACGAGAGAGCCATGGTAAGCTCATGCTAATGTGTCAACTACGTTGTGCACCGGCTCATCTCCAATCTCGGCCATCTTATCATCCAGCATCTGCGTCATCTTCTTGACCACCTCCTTATACCGCTCCTCGTGGTAGCAGTTGAACAGCTCCAAGGGGTCCTCCTGGCAATCAAACAGCTCCCACTCCTTCTCCTCGCCACCAGGGCGCGTACCCTCTAGGCCAAAATCTTCATTGTACCAATAAATCAGCTTGTAGCGTTGATCCCGAACGCCGTAATGAGCATACGCTTCGTGGATGATATCACGGTGCATCCAGTAGCGATGATAGGCAACCTGCTGCCAGTCGGCTGGGGTCTGCCCCTTGACGAGGCTCCTGAATGAGACACCCTGCATATAAGTTGGGATGCGGACGTTGGCAAAGTCGAGAAACGTCGGCGCAAAGTCGACGTTGCAGATGATGTCGTTGCATACAGACTTGGGAGCAATTTCTCGCGGATACCGGACCAGAAAGGGCATCTGAAAGCTCTCTTCATACATGAATCGCTTGTCAAACCACCCATGCTCTCCAAGAAAGAAGCCCTGATCCGAGGTATAGACAACGATGGTATTCTCGGCCAGGCCCTCGGCATCGAGCCAGTCTAGCATTCGACCGACATTGTCGTCAATGCTCTGGATGGTGCGCAGATACCGCTGCATGTACCTCTGGAACTTGAACTCGGCGAGCTCCTCTTTCGTCTTGAAGGTGAAGACGGTGCCGGTTTCTTTGCACATCAGTCTCAGACTCGTCACGTCCTCTGGAGCTGGGATCTTCCGGTCCGCCCACCACCACATGTCGACCATCTTGTCGCCAACAATGTCTCTTGGGCCCTCGGGCTGAACAATGCCGAGATCCGTGTATGTGAGGTCTTCAGCAACTCTCATCTTGGCGATTTTGGCAGCTCTCGCCCGGTTCTTGTAGTCGTCGGTGAAGGTGTCGGGCAGCCTCACAGGGTCCTTGTACAGGTCCTTGTGCTTGGAGTCGTACTCCCAGCTGCGGTGCGGTGCCTTGTGATGGCACATGAGGAAGAACGGGCGGTCCTTGTCCCTCTTTTCCATCCAACCGAGACATTTGTCAGTGATAATGTCGGTGGCATACCCTGGGACCCTGTGCGTGCCCGTGGCTTCGATGAACTGGGGGTCCCAGTACTCTCCCTGGCCTGGGACCACGCTCCAGTGGTCGAAGCCTGTGGGTTCGTGTTCTTTACCCTCTCCCAGGTGCCATTTGCCGACCATGGCGGTTTGGTAACCGCCCGACCTCATCTGTTTCGCCACGTTTGGTAGCCGCTTGTTGATCTTGGAGTCGAGCGTCGTCACACCGTTTACATGGTTGTGAGTGCCAGAAATGATGGCAGCGCGGGAAGGAGTGCAGATGCTGTTTGTCACATAGCAGTGGTTGAACAACATTCCTTCGTTTGCGATCCTGTCGAGATTCGGCGTCTTGTTGATTCCAGCTCCGTAGCACGAGATGGACTTGGCGGCATGGTCATCCGCCATGATGAAGATGATATTCGGCCGGGATTGAGACGCCATGGTGACGGCTGGAACAAGTATGAGCTGAAAGTGGATAGGTACGAGAGGGAAAAGGACGGTTCACGATTATCTGGTTCCAGTCTACCTTTTAAAACAACGAGAAAATAAGACTGCGATAGCGGGCGTGCCCCCGCAGCTCAACCTCGACGGGCCGGGGAAATGTCTATCAGTGAGCCCCGAGAACGGGATCCAACCAGCGAGCTTAGTAGATGAGTTACGTGTTATTAAAGGCAGGGTCAGAAGAATTGACTAATACAGTTAGTTCTCTTCATCATGAGAGGGGGTTACTCCTCCTGTAGCCGTACAACTGCCATGATCTGCATGCACTCTCAGCAGGTTTTGACGTGGGAGCTACGGTAGTCGGTGAATGCGCTAGGTAGTCGGCGTTACCCCGCGAGTACTGCGTAAAGGGATCATATTGGCCAAGGCATCATTCTTGCACAATACGGCTCCTGGAAAAGTACGATCTGGTACTGTTTTGTATCAAGATGCAGTAGCTTATGCTGCGGGCATGCGAGCTTGCTCTTAAAACGCCTACAACGAGCATCATGCCTTATTGTGCGCTTTGTCCTTTTCTTTGTGGAAGTTGATGTAGATCAAATATAACATCTCTAAAAATACTGCGCGCTACCTCAAAGTTCCTAATCGATTCACATAACATGTACAGAGGCGTCAGAAGTAGTCCCCGTCTGTTGCGGTCGACGGCTCATTGTATCCCCAGACATCCTGCCAAGCCGTCGGAGAAGAAATATTAAACATATTACCATAGCTCAAATTCAACCCCGAGGATACTGTTGCACTCTCAGCAGGGCTGTTGACCATCTCGAGGGGGCTAGTAGAGGCGTTGAGATGCGAGTTCCGGCTTGAAGAGGGACTCAACGCCGAGGCATGTGTTGATGATGTATTGGTCAAGGGGCGGCCGTGGTCGGAATGCGCACTGCTGATGACGCTGCTCTGTCCCATTTCCGGACTCTGTGTGGACTCTGTATCATTGTAGCTGTCGTCGACGAAGCGGGCATGTCTGAGCATACTGTGAACACCCAGCTTCTGGTGTTCTTTGGCTACGCGAGCAAATCGAGGCGGCCGGGTTGGGCTGTGCTCATCCGTGTCGGAAGATTCTTGGCTTGGCTCTCGCTGGCCAGTGGCATACAGATGGATCAACCTCCCAAAGTCAACGGTGAGGCGGTTGACGATGGGCGACGTCGTGAACAGCCGCTTGACGAGCTGGAACACCGCAGTCGCTTGGGTCAGAGCCAGATCCGTTGTCAGGCCAGAATCTGACGGGTTCAAGGGCGACTGGCTGAGAAACAGCAGCAGACGTGAAGAGTGATAGGCGCAAATGGCGATGTCCATATGGGCGACTACTAACCCGGGGTTCAACTCTGAAAGATCCTGGAGGATCTTCATAATGGCACGGGCGTGATAGAGACAGTTCTGTGCAGCATCGGTAACGTAGGCTTCTGGAAGACCACGCACAACGGCCTCTGGGGCCGCTTCCCTATAGCCGGGGAGAAACATCCGTGACAAGTCGCAATGGCACTGATGCCACGACAGGTGTGACGCCACATATCTCCCAAGCCACTTCGATCGTGAATACCTCTTCAAGACGTCGTGGCTGTACTGTTGACCTCTTGTTGATTGTAAGCTCTTCCTAAAGTCATCCACTATCATGGCGAGCTGCGGTATAGCATGTGCCGAGAGGCTGAGCTGTCGCTTGAGTCTCATAACGTCTCTTCGGACTGTGAGGTGCTGGATGTACCGTGAGAGTAGGCCATCCTCACGCACGCCATCTAGCGATAAAGACGAGTTGGCGTCTGCTTCTCTTGAATCGCCAAAGTTGAAATTCTCTTCCTCGCATGGCAGCTTCAGGTAAATGACCTCGTATGGGCAAAGTTCGCACTCGGGCAAGCCAAGAGAGAAATGCATATCCAGCATGGTAAGACACCACATCAGGCGACGGCGAATCTCTTGTGCGAGAGGGCTCAAGTCGGTCCGCTCGTAATGCAGTCGGAGGGCACTGGCGCCCCGAGCGGCGATCGAGCAAAGCATGAAGGCTTTCTGGAACTCGCCAGTCTCGATCCGATACAGGATGATGAGCATGAGCGCTTGAGTCCGAAATATGGTAGGCTGCTCAATCTGGGCCCATATTGCGGCCTCGGCTCTGTGCACCCAGGCACCAGACGAGGTAGGGTGGTACTTGAGATAACCGAGTCTCAAGGTAGTGACGGCACACAAGGCCAGAAGTAATGGCTCTTCTATGTTCCCATCTAGGCATCTCTGTGTGATTGAGCCCTCGTTCAAGAAGGAAAACTCTGGTAGAGGGTACAGGTGGCGAAAGTAGTCGACGACAAGATGCAGCTGCTCTCGGATGGGAGGGAGCGGCAGAGCTTTTCCGTCGAGCAGCCTGATGCTGTTGAAGCTAGACCTCGACTCGGCCGGTGAAGCCAGGGCATTCTCCGATAGCAGGTCTGCTGGGCTGGCAGAAGTAGGTTGAGCAGACTGGCCGGCGCTCACTTGCTGAGAAGTCGACCGAGGAGTGAAGGATGTATCCGACAAGACGCTAGGTCGCCGCTCGCTGCGCTGAGTCCTCCTCGTCTCGGGGTACACGCAGTCACGCCCGCGCCGCTGACAGCTATCGCATGTCGGGTCATGGCCTGAGCACTTGGACTTTTGAGCCCGACACTCGATACAAGCCCGAGCTCCACGCCTCCTGTCTGGCCGAGATGTGTGATCTGACGCGCGAGGAGAGAATGAGCAGGGAAAGCCCAGGCGCTCGCAGTTTGCACAGGGGTCCGGGCCGCCCTCGCATCGGACCTGTCAAGACACCGAATCAGTCTCTTGTTGCGTTGCTTAGTGCGGAAACCCGCGGGCTAGAGTCTCTTTGGGTGAGTGTTTTTTTTTACCTTGCGAGAACGGCATTGGGAGCAAACATTAGTGGACCTGGGCGCAGGCATCGTTAAGTCCGAGAGAGACTCTAATTAGGAAACCCGCAGTGTTAGACTAGTAGAGGAGAGAAGGGTAAAGGCCAAGCTACGGGGTAGGTAATCCTTGAAGTAGTGGTAGTAGATAGAATTGCGGGGATACTACGGAGTACGTGACCCGCAGACCCATCTTGCTGCTCATTACGAGGTAACTAGTATTATGGTAATTACTTGGCATGTGTGCTGCTCTAGTTAGTGCTCTTGAAATAAATATAGAGGACATTTTTGTAAGGATTGGCCTTGCAGATTGACCCCTTAGCCACAACGATTAGAAATATCAGCTGTTCTACTTGAGGGGTCAATCGGGAGCTCTAGAATCAGTCTATCACTACAGGCAGCTCTGCTGTAGGCCTGTTCTAGGGTACTGAGGACTTGTATCCTGAATCTTTATTACTTGAGTATCTTCTCTGGCTTTTGTATTATTATTTGTCTTTAGCTAATTCTTATTCTTTTTTTTTCTCTTTTGGTAAAGTTATTACGCCATCTTAAGCCCCCATGCTATCCTAGATGTTATTATAAAGCAGGCAGTAAAGATATGTAGTGTTCACTACCATGTCAGAGCTCAGGGCACCCTCTTGGTCTTAATTGTGCGGCTGTGAATGGCTTCCGGGTGGTCACGTGGACAGTCACGTTGCCCCCCAGGGATGAAGGCGGCTTCGTCGGGCCTAAGCTTGGGTCGTCATCTTCTTTTCTTCCTTCAATTCACGTTTTCAATCGCGATTGGCCATGTGGTTCTCGTATTTTTCTACCACCGACAGAGTACTTTAGTTGTAGTGATTCCTCCAATCAGGGCTTATCTCTATCTCAACTTTTTCACGCCCATAGGACTTGAGAATAATCTCCGCGAATTACGAAATTAATCCACAGGGCGTTACAGATGTTTTGCTAGGCGAACAATAGAGTTTAACGTCGCTGTCAAAACGTCCTCGGTTGATCCTTGGTGAGAAACGTCTGACCGCCCTTCAATCAAACTCAGATCCATCTCGGCTAGACTCAATTTGCACGGCAATACTACGTACATGAAGTACCTCGCGGCAACCCCGGGCACGCCGGTGCCCCAGTTCGTGGTCCGTGACTTCGCGTTGTTCCAACTATGAGCCAATATCGAGCATATATATACACACGTAGCACCTCTCTTCAGCAGGCAGGAGATCACCTCTCATATCACCTTCACCATGTTCAAGAACCTCGTCCTCCTCGCGGCTCTTGCCAACGCGGCCAGCCTGGGCATCCGCCAAGCCGCCCCTATCTGGCAAACCCTGCCTGCAACTCCAGACCTGCCGTCCCCCATCAACACCAAGACCACCCTCATCAATGGAGTCCAGCTCTGGATGCAAAAGTACAACGAGGCGGCGGGCGGGATCCCTATCGTCATGGACCACGGCGGCCTGGGCTACTCTGCGTATTTCGGTTCAGTCATCTCCCGCCTCGTCGCCAGTGGACACTACGTGATTGCGGTTGATCGCCGAGGCCACGGCCGCTCGACCTTTAACGCCGAAGACGTCTTCACCTACGACCAGATGGCCCTGGACATCCAGGACCAGCTCTCCGCCGCCGGAGTGAAGGAGTACAATGTCGTGGGCTGGTCGGACGGTGCTATGACGACCCTCGCCGCCCTCGTTAACCCGTCCACTGCAGCACATATCAGCAAGGCCTTTGTCTTTGGCGGTGCTGCCAACCCTGAGCAGAGCAATGCCACCTTTGGTGACACGGCCATCTTCCGCGAGTTTGTGACCCGCTGCGGCACCGAGTACGCCGATCTTCAGCCCGGCGCCAACTTCACCCTGTTTGCCAACAAGGTCGGCACCATGGAGGCCACGCTGCCCCATATCACGGACCAACAACTCCGCAACATCGACGGAAGCAAGGTCATCATCGTGGGCGCCGATCACGAGGAGGCCATCAACCTGGACGTCCCGGCGAAGCTGCATGCGGCCATCCCGGGAAGTCAGTTGCAGATCTTGACGGGCGTGAGCCATTTCGCGCCGATGCAAGATCCCAACCAGTTTACTAAGGCTGTCGAGAAGTTTTTCGCAGCTTAGATGTAGGACAACTTGTAACACGATCGGAAAGATGCGCTCGTGGCATGTCTTGAATATTACCTAGAGACCGATGATAGAATACGATAGAGGACAGAAGATGCATATAGAGCGGGAATAAACATAAACCAATGCGGAAGCCTACACATACTAGGATGGCGGCATGGGGAAAAGGGTGTTGGTGACGGTCGGTTCAACTGAAGGAGCTGGCTGTTAAGCGGCGACGATACACGGGCGAACAGTAGTTACACAGCAGCTAGCTAGCCTTACTTAGTTGCTTGTCTGCAACTGTCCTTGAATTATGACATGAGAAAGCTTTCAAGAGATTTGGCATATCCAGCGTAAACTATCCCAGCCACGTTCTGTTTTGTTATGGAGATATATCCGACTTTGAGAAAAGCAAGGGCTATGAGATAGTAAACTATCGCTATTACTATCCACACTCTTTAACTCACTCTTCATTAGATTATATGTCAATAAGTACGCTCAGCTATGCAACCGAGGTACGGAATAACAGCTCAACCTCTGCAGCGAGTACCCTCCTCTAGGATGTCAGAGGTGCCGAGTATAAACTTACAAAGTTTTCTGTTCTTGGTGCTTACTATTTGCAGGTAATATCTATGAAATAAGTCAAGTCGGGGTCTAATGGACCCCCCCCTAGAAATAGACCACCCCCTGGTAATATCTCTATACTTTTGCGAAAGTATATCGTACCTTCTTACTGAGCTAATATGATGGGACAGTGACCAGGGAGGTCCATTACCAAGGGGGGTCCATTAGACCCCGGTTTGACTTATATATTGCCTCTTTTTAGGATACACTTACTAATACTATGATAATCAATCCAGTTTCTTCTTACGCCTTTGATATTGTAAAATATATAGTATCAATATACATACGTAATTAATCCCTTTCGCTATATTTTAAGAAATTTCTTAATCCCTTACCTAATATAAGACCTGCACTACCGACCCAAGAGGCTTCCTGTCTTCTCTTTTGTATTTACGGGAACTATACATCGTTACATGGCCTCCTAGGAAGTGGCTGCATCTTAGTGCCAATCGTGCCCTGGCCAATCAAGATGCGAGCACATCAGTAAAGCAGCAAATGCTCGCACGCATATAGACGCAGTCTTGAGGGTTGCAAGCTCGCTTTTCAGCTCGGACATTCGTGCGGAGATAGTGACTCCGGTACTAACTGGGAGGATCTGGAGGGCATAATGCTCACGGCATTAGATCATGGCCTGGAAAGAACTGAGTTTGTTGTTTCCCTGGAACCAATTATACCTTTGGGAGCAAAAAGTATATTATGCAGTAGTGCTGTTAGATGCAGCCACGCATAACCGACCGGGCCGGAGGGAGTAGTTCCGTCAAAGATGGTTTCATCGTGGGCGTCCCATTGTCCTGAAACAGGCCTCGGAACTTGTTTCTCCATGGATGTGGATGGCCCCATACGGACGGGCGGACGGACGACTGGGAGGAAAAAACAGGAAAATTGAACCAAGACCTGCAGACTCCAAGCATGTAGTATGCTATCACGTCGGCATTAGTTGGTGTCCTTAATCTGTCGGTACCCCGCCCCGGAGCAGCTCCGTGTCCATAAACACCTATTTTCGCACAAATCCTGCCTTGCTCCGGAGTTTTACATTGAACTCGCTGCGTAGATTTCTTAGTCACAGGACCACAGAATGCGCGTGCGTCCTTGTTTATTGATTTAAACGTCGCGCTGCACGAACACTTGCTGCTGTTGATAAAAAGACACGGCGCCTCGTACCTCGGATCTTCAACCGCTCGCACTCGAAAATAGCTGCTAGACTGAGCTTTGGCTGTGCTTCCTCTCGAAATGGTCAAGACACTCTTCCTCGCCGCCATAACTGGCATCTTGGCACAAAGCCATGTCACCCTGGCTGCATCGAGCATCAAATATCTAATCACCTTGTCCGTCACCCAACAAATCGGTGTCTTGATTGTCGGCTGACACACTCCAGTGGCGATTCCTACTCCCAAACAGGCTTCGATGTTAATGGCGAAAAGCCCTCGGCCTCCAACCCGCTCGGAAACCCTCCTTTCCCTGGATGGACAGCTGCGGGCGGCGCCAACTGGGTTGGTAGCATGGTCAAGGAGCAAAACAACTCGGTTGTTCTGTCATACAACTTTGCCTATGGAGGCGCTACCGTGGATGCGAATATCGTGACACCATACACAGATACGGTCCTGAGTATGGTTGATCAGGTCAATCAATACAAGGGCAGCATAGCGAAACGACCTGCCTACGCACCATGGACAGCGTCAAACGCACTCGCAGGCGTTTGGATCGGCGTCAATGATGTTGGAAACACTTACTGGAATAGCGATGCGGCTGCTGTAACCGAGAGGGCAGTTACGAGATACTTTGAGCTGCTCAAAGTCTTGTATGACACGGGGTTGAGGCAATTCGTCTTGCTGAGCGTTCCACGTAGGTTCCCAGAGGCTTTGATCCATCGGCTACAGGCAGACTAACTCATCTACAAGCGACAAACTTGTCACCATTGCTGCTCGAGCAAGGAGCACAGGCAGATGCTCTTCTTGCTAAGGATATCAAGCTCTACAACAGCCTTCTGACCTCCAAACTCAAGGCGTTCAAAAAGGCCAACTCCGGCGTGAAAGCCTTGCTCGTCGACACATCAATTGCATTCAACAAAGCAATCAATAAGCCCACGGCCTACGGCTCGCCTGATGCAACATGTTACAACGAAGATGGAGTGTCATGCGTACGTCAAAAGTCTAGACCCGAGGTTCTATGTGCTAACTTTTGGGCAGCTATGGTTCAACAACTATCATCCGGGTGTGGCTATTAACAGACTTGTAGCAGAGGAGGTGGCGAAGAACCTGGAAGCCAACGGCTACAAGTGGTAGGTGTACTTCAAGAGATTAGTTTGTGCTCGCCATGCCCAGCTTTGCCCTACTTCGTACCTCGTACATTGGAAGGAGACTTGTGTTATTTCTACACTGTATAAGTTGGTAAATACAATCAATGGAAAGTTTTTGAGTACGTTGAAAGCATCGACAACTTGGATGCTCAGCTCCCGACCGAGGTGAGGCATCTTGACCACATGGGACGCCGATATTCACTCGGCTCTGCTGAATTTGGCCTCAACCTGCTCAAGAGCCCATTAGCTCGGCCATTAACTCCGAGTCTGTTCCCCCGACGAAGCAGTGTTCTTTCTACGACAAGGTCGACTCTACGATGGTCCACCATGCATTGCGCTTCACCCAGACGATAACGATGCTCTTGATCAGACCATCCGTCGTGTTCTGCAGCAACTATTTGTATTAACACACTATCTCCACCAGATGCCTAGAGGCTAGATCCTGTCAGAGATACAGGCCATAAGATATACAGGCCATAATGGTGTGACAATCGAGACCAAGAGCCAAAGGTCCTCAGCAGGCGAGCTCGTAACTTGTAATATATATAGCTTCTTGATGCTTTCGAATCATCAGTTGTTAGATGGATGGACGGCCAACGCCGGCTGATGGGGCTGAGGCTGGTAGGCCAAAGGCTCTTATCCTAGTCCCCGTCATTATCGTGATGGAGCACGTCTGGAAGTTATCGTTTGCACATGATTGCGCTCACCAAGTCGTAGCTTCTATGCACCTTGATTCTTTGGCGAGACCGAAGCATAACTAACTTCTCGTCTAGGACATTATTGGATATGGAGTGGATCTATTAGTTTGATATAGTCTGTTCTTATGCCGTCCCGCCAGCTTTAGGGAGCCTTGCTTCTGGCAGTAACGTTGAATGGCCGCGATATGCCCACAGCACCGCCATTTGGATCGGCCAACAGGTGGATAATGACTTCGAACCCATTTCCGTTATGACCGCGCTATACTTGGTAGGTTAATCTAAGACAACACTACGCCTGTAGGTCTCTCATAAGTGCGTCCTTCGTATTCGGGCTGGTCTCGTCTGATAGGAAAGATGGGATCGTAAAGCGGATGTCCCAACTGCGTTAATATTGGGTTATAATATCAAAGACGTGAAAAGAGATCGTGTTCTTTGTTACTATCGCAGTAAATCCCCTTTTGATTGAAGAAACACCTTCATATAGCCCCAACTAGGGAGGAAATGATGGAATGATGATGAAAGACGGAGCGGAGGGCCGCAATGTCCAGTCTGCCGTCAATTCATAAGCCTGGGTATTTGATTGTGGATTTCTAAGCGGATCATGAGTGCATAATCAGATGATAATATTCCTTGGCTCGGATCAGTCAGTCCAGAA
The DNA here is from genome assembly GCA_013266195.1 of Fusarium zealandicum. Classification (NCBI taxonomy): domain Eukaryota; kingdom Fungi; phylum Ascomycota; class Sordariomycetes; order Hypocreales; family Nectriaceae; genus Fusarium; species Fusarium zealandicum. The sequence continues at coordinate 40,740 of JABEYC010000367.1, forward strand.
TCTCTCCGTATCTCTGTATAGCCACCAACATGGCCAGTATCAAGCCCGTCACTAATATAAAGACAGCTTCCTCAAACTCATTTAATATTCCCCGTCACATCCTTTATCCGTCTCTACTTCAGTCTTGGAAGAAGCCTACCACATCTCACCAGGAAAGCTTTCTTCTTCAAATAACAACAACAAACATGTCGAACCTCGAGGCTGCCCACCTCTTCTCTGTCAAGGGACTGGTTGCTGTGATCACAGGCGCCACCTCCGGTTTGGGCGAAGTCATGGCTCATACTCTGGATGTTAACGGCGCAGCCAAAGTCTTCATTCTCGGTCGCCGAGAGTCCAAACTCGACGAAGTTGCATCAAAAGCAGGTTGTAATGGTGCCCAACTCTCTCATCTTAAGCTAATTACTTTTTTTCAGAAAAATGGTTCTCTCATTCCGGTCGCATGCGATGTGAGCTTGAAGGAATCCTTGCAGGCTGCAGTGTGGACAATCGAAAAGCAGACGCCGTTTATCAATCTTCTCGTTGCCAATTCGGGATATCTTGGCGAGGTTACAATCATGGGCCCAAGGCCGGCAGATCAGACTGTTGGTGAACTTCAAAAGAAGCTGTGGAACAAGACAACCTACGAAGACGCAAGTAAGTTTATTAGTACCAACATAGCCGGATCCTACTTTACGTTTCTCGCCTTCTTGGGCTTGCTGGGAGCTGGCAATACGCACCCCGACAGCGTAGGAAAGAGTAGACTGCTACAGAGTCAGTTCATTAGTACCACTAGTTTCGGTGGCTTATCCCGAGCTGAAGCCCCCAGCTATGTCTACAACGCGAGTAAGGCTGCTGTGAACCACTTGACCAAGACTTTGTCATCCGAGTATGCCAAACATAGCATACGGGCCAATGCTATTGCCCCCGGTTTGTTTGTCACGGAGATGACAGAGGTATGTGATTGAAAGAAAGAAGGCCCTTTGACCGTTGAGTAGAAACTGACATGGGAGTAGGCCCACATCCCGGAGGGAGATATCAGCGCCGTGGGCTCTATGCCGTGG
>JABEYC010000370.1:0-38243 GCA_013266195.1 Fusarium zealandicum
CCCCCAAAACCCCACAACGGGCATCCCCGCCGCCTGTCTGGGGATCCAGCTCAGGGCTAATTACTCGCGACAGAGAAACAGCCTCTTTTCAACGGGCGCCGTGGCCAAGTCTTGAGGTCTTCCCCAATATTCCTGTGACTGGCAGCGCGTGACGGCTGGCCCGTAGCGGAGATAGCGCTAATCTACAGGGGAGAGGTGCTAAAGCAAAGCCCCCGCCTAGATCCCTACTACGCGGCTGAAACCAGGGAAATAAACACAGACGCCTCCCTAGGCGAGCTGGTACTTTCCCCTTCCAGCCATCAGCAGCCGCGGAACGAGTACCTTTCTGGCTGTCATAGGTACCTTACCCAAGCCCAACCCAGCACCAGAATTCCCCTCCGCCCCATTTCGCGCCTTGCCAGACCAAGGAACTCCAACTACCGCCGGCCATTTTACGGTCATCATCATCAGGCTCATTGCCGCCGCGACACGAGGTTCTTGCTCCCTGAATAATATTTCGATACCGGATCAAGTCCCTGAGCTTTTAAAGTCGATCAGGTCCCCGTTACTCAGGCTGTTGTCGCGACAACAACAGTCGTTGGCCTTTTGCGGCCTCCCGAATCGTGAACAGCCGCCCGTTGCAGCCGCTGCTCACCAATCACGCCTGGGATCCCTACCTTTAGGCCTTGACTTGACAAATACTTGACCCCCGCCGACGAGAGAAGAGTCATCGACAGACCCAAGCAGCGTGTATATATCGCCGTTTTACGCGGCCCGCTGCCCTGCCCGCCGACACCATGGCTGCCGCTGTCGCTCGAGCGAGCCCTGCTCCTGCAGACTCGCCGGAAGACTCTCGATCCTCGTCCTCGTCCACTTCTCCCGCCCCCGCCGACAACGAAGAGTCCGACTTCTTCCTCGGAGCCAACGACTCCGAATCGAGCATCGGCGTGCCAAACTTTCAAGATATGCAGGTCGAGGATGCTTGCCAGCCGCCAGTCAACCGCCTGCCAAACGAGATCCTCATCAGCATCTTTGCCAAGCTAAGCGCCACCTCGGATCTCTACCACGCTATACTCGTCTGCAAGCGATGGGCTAGGAACACTGTCGACTTGCTATGGCACCGACCCGCATGCACAAACTGGAGGAACCACAGCAGTATCTGCCAGACCCTGCAGCTTGATCATCCCTTTTTCAGTTACCGCGACTTTATCAAGCGCCTCAACCTCGCCGCCCTCGCCGATAAGGTCAACGATGGCAGCGTCATGCCTCTCGCCGTCTGTACTCGCGTCGAGCGCTTGACGCTGACCAACTGCCGCGGCCTGACCGACTCTGGTCTGATTGCTCTTGTCGAGAACAGCACCTCGCTTTTGGCCCTCGACATCTCCAATGACAAGAACATCACCGAGCAGTCAATCAACGCCATCGCTGAGCACTGCAAGCGCCTCCAAGGACTCAACATTTCAGGCTGTGAGAGCATCTCCAACGAGAGCATGATTTCTCTGGCGCAGAACTGTAAATATATTAAGAGGGTATGTGTCTAGATGGATCCCTCTGATGGCTGTGACTAACCCCGTTGTAGTTGAAGCTCAACGAGTGTTCTCAGCTCCAGGACGATGCCATCAATTCTTTCGCTGAGAATTGCCCCAACATCCTCGAAATCGACCTTCACCAGTGCAGTCGCATCGGCAACAGCCCCATAACCTCTCTCATGGTCAAGGGCAACTGTCTACGTGAGCTACGATTGGCAAGCTGCGACCTTATTGACGACGAAGCTTTCCTGTCACTCCCTCATGGACGAATGTTTGAGCATCTCCGCATTCTGGATCTCACATCGTGTGTTCGCCTGACCGACGCCGCGGTGCAAAAGATCATCTCCGTGGCACCGCGTCTCCGCAACCTGGTCCTTGCCAAATGCCGTAACATCACCGACGCCGCTGTCTATGCCATTGCAAAGCTGGGTAAAAACCTGCATTACGTGCACCTGGGTCACTGTGGCAACATCACCGACGAGGGCGTCAAGAGACTTGTCCAGAACTGTAACCGCATCCGGTATATTGACCTGGGTTGCTGCACTAACCTGACAGATGAGTCCGTCAAGCGCCTCGCTCTGCTCCCCAAGTTGAAGCGCATTGGTCTGGTCAAATGCAGCTCTATAACAGATGATTCCGTGTTTGCCCTTGCCGAAGCTGCGTACCGGCCTAGAGTGCGACGAGATGCCAGCGGGGTTTTGGTAGGAGGCGAGTACTACGCCTCGAGCCTCGAGCGTGTCCATCTCAGCTACTGCATCAACCTCACTCTCAAGGTTAGTATCACATGTATTCTTTCCTTGGCGGCCACTGACCTTGTACAGAGTATCATGAAACTGCTCAACTCGTGCCCGAGACTCACTCATCTCAGCCTGACAGGTGTTAATGCCTTCCAGCGTGACGACTTCCAGCCGTACTGCCGACAAGCACCTCCAGGTATGTCCACCTCAAATCATGACTGATATTGTTACTGACCGTACTCCAGAGTTTACACAGCACCAAAGAGATGTGTTTTGCGTCTTTTCCGGTACCATGGTGTCCAAATTCCGGGATTTCCTCAACACTTCACCGCAGTTCGAGGACATGTGGGACAGCACAAACTGGCAACGCGCACTCCGTTGGGACCCTTCCCGGGCACCTCGCAACTCTGCTGCCGCCCAACCATCGCCAAGCGGCGGTGAGGGAGTCGACGACGAGATGGTCGATGACGACAACGACTTTGAAGGGATGGACGGCAGCGAGATGGCCGTGGATGCCCAGGTCCTAAACCCGGCCAACGGAGATGGAACTGTCAACCCCAACAACCTGTTGAACAACGCCTTTGCGCAAGTGATACCTGTACCGCCCCCGCCGCCCAGTCTCGCAATAGGTCAGCATCTCCCTACATTCTTTGCGCCATTCGCCCGCCTCTTGCCCTCTTCGCCTCTCTCACGGCCGGACCAAGGGTTATTTGGGTCGATGGCTTACCAAAGCACCATTAATAACCTGTTAGCAGGCGGCGTGCCACGAACGGCCAGCCATGCGAGTGCCGCGACTCTGGGCCACGGCAGTCCTGTCAACGGAGAGCCTTCGATCGGTGCGAGCACAGCAACCATTCACCGACCACAGGAGGACACCGAGCAGCCCGACGCGATGAACTGAATGACGCAGGGTTTTCTTTACGGCTCGGGCTAGACAGCGACCGGCACTATCGGGATTTGTTTCTGGGATCTTGCGGCTACGGTACGGACCTCACTCAAGCAGCCCTCTGTTACACGCGGCTAATGGACGACCAAGGAGTTAGAATAGGCGCACACAGCATGGCATGGCTAGACGAAACACAAGCGCATCAAGGAGTTTGGTGTTCTGGTAAACGTCGCAATTAGCGGCAACGACTTTGACGACAAAGGCCAAGTATACCACAGGGACAGCGTTTATGGAGGAAACGGGGCTGGCATGTACATGACCATTAGGCTTTCTATACAGCAAAGAGACGTCCACATTCGTCACCATATTCCCCCTGCGAGAGAGGGCGGAGTGTGGATAGCAACATTGTTTTTTGATACACTCGTTTCGGGGGGGTCTCCGAAGTTGCTTACATTGTGCTGTTACATTGTATTGGGATGTGAAGATAGTATGCGAGGCACATATGCAGTGTGAGATGCTTACATATGTGATGTAAAGTACCTATAGTAAGAATGATATTGACTACAATGTCATGATTGTCACTTCTACAGGGGTTTTCACCGAGCAATAAATACAGTGTAATTAAAAGGGGTATTTATTCACTCAACGACCATTCAAGGTAACACACCAAACAATGCTCAATAAATAGGTTATACATCTGGTATCATCCACTCCATCTCGTCCTCTCCCCCTCAAGACTCGTTCACTCTGACCAACAGATACATCACCAATGCCGCACCTAAGCGCTCTGAGTCTTCTCATGGCTGGTCCGCGTGCTGATATCCGAGGGCGGATGCGTGCTGTCGGCCATGTGGCGCGTCAACTCGACGTAGTCGTAGGCAAACTCGCCGAGCTGGCCGTCGTCGAGCCCCAGCTCCTCCTCCTCGGCCGAGACGCGCAGCGACAGGCCGGGGACCAGGTTCATAAGGAAAAGGAGGATGCAGGTGAGGACAAAGGACCAGGCAAAGGCGGCGCAGGTGCCGGCGATCTGGTTGCCGAGCTGCACCCAGTGGCCGTCGACCCAGCCGATGGGATCATACTCGCCGCCGTCGAGGGAGGCGATGGTGGAGCTGAGATGGAGTTAGCGGGTGTTGTGAACGATGTAGGGGAAAATAGGGGGTAGACGTACGTTCCAAAGATACCGGTGAGGATGTTACCCACCATGCCGCCCACGCCATGGACGGCAAAGATGTCGAGGCCATCGTCAACGCCAAGGACGAACTTGAGCTTGGTGGCAAAGTTGCAAATGACACCGCCGCAGACACCGATGATGACAGCGCCCCAGGGTTTGACGAAGCCGGCGGCGGGGGTGATGGCGACGAGGCCAGAGATGGCACCAGAGCAGAAGCCGATGGTGCTCCATTTCCTTTCAAGACGGTAATCGAGCAGGATCCAGGAGATGGCGCCGCAAGAGGCAGCCAGGTTGGTCACATAGCAGGCCATGACGGAGCGGATGTTCATGGCGAGCACGGAGCCGCCGTTGAAGCCGAACCAGCCGACCCAGAGGAAGACGGTGCCGAGGACGACGTGGGTGACGTTGTGAGGGCGGTACGGCAGGCCGTTGTTGCGCGAGTAGCCGGTACGCTTGCCGAGCATGAGGGAGTAGGCGAGGGCGCAGGTGCCCGAGGCGACGTGGACGGGACCGCCGCCGGCAAAGTCGTAGCTGGGGAGGTTGAAGAGCCAGCCGTTGGCGTTCCAGGTCCAGTAGGCGATGGGGTCGTAGACAATGGTGGACCAGAGGAACATGAAGACGATGGCGGGGAGGATGCGGCCACGGTCGGCGACGGCACCAATGGCGAGGGCAGGGCTAGTGATGTTAATAGGGGTAGTTGATATCGGAGCAGGTTGGTAACTCACGTAATGGCAGCGAACATGCCCTGGTACAGGCAGAATAGAATATCAGGGAGATAGTCTGAGCCGTTGGGCTGGCCGACAGTGTCCATGAGTCCAAACTGGGCCAGGTCGCCCAGGAAGGCGTTTCCAGTCCGCGAAAAGGTCAGCGAGTAGCCCCAGAAGAACCACTGGAAGCTGATGACGGCGACCGACACCATGGATAATAGGATCAGGGTCAGGGCCGACTTGCGACGGGCGAGGCCGCTGTAGAAGAAGCCAACGCCGGGGATCATCAGGAGAACGAGAACGGCGCAGACGACCAGGAAGGTCATGTGGCCGGTCTGAACAGTTAGCAGGGAGCTTTCGAGTTGAGATGAGTCCACGTACATCGTAAAAGACATTCAGATCAGAGACGCCAGACGAGTAGCCATCGTCGGCATCGTCTGCAGTTCCATTGTAGGGAAGCGACATGGTGATGCCAATGTGCGCTGTGAGACGCAACCTCCTAGTCCTGAGTTGGCCGGCTCAAGTCTTGATTCCCACGACGGCTTGGGAGACAAAGGGTGTGGCGAGAGAGGAATGAGTGCACAGCCATGTCCGGGGACCAGGAGGCTAAATATATATCTGACGGGACTTGAGATGAGGTCGGCACAGTCTCCGAGAAAGACAGGACTAGGTTGAGCCGACGACAAGGGGAGGGTATGTGTGATGTGGTGTGGGGAAACTTGATAAGACGCGCGTAGCTAGCTGTAGCAGCTCTGTGAAAAGGACAACGGAGTCGACTCCGAAATGAGGAGTCTTGAGAAACTAGATGGATATCTCGAGTTCCAAGAATAGGTAGCCAAGAGCATTGAGTTCACAGGACAGCCATCACGATAAGCCAAGCCACAACACAAGGGACACCCTTTGAGATGAGCTGACAAAACGAGTTTCGTCCACGAAATAAACAAGCTCGACAAACTCGTCCCTAGCTGCGACACTCGTCACAGCTTATCGCAACTGCACCTCGATCCTCCTCAAGGTGGAGGGCCGGAGCCGACGCCACCGTTGACTTAAACAGCGCCCGCAGATAAGCATCTGAGTTCCAAGAGGCCCCCGCCGAAATTGAATATTGTAACCTCTGCTTGGCGGTTGGGCCGGGGTTGAACATCATTCTTGGCTTATCATAATCTGCCATTGTCGGGCATTGGGGAGACAAGCCTTTGGTTGTCGTCGTTGAGGATACATTGCGTGACCCCGGATTCTCCGGACTCGACGATCCCTGAGTCTAGTAGACAGACTGATTCGCTGGGCTTACCGCACCGCCAGAGGATGACCAAAGCACTTGTTTTGACTTTGTGTTTGAGTTGACAGTTCGTCCCTTGTCTTTGTTGTACAAGGGCCAGAGGCCGTTGATATATATCCCTCACGACGTTCCGTGACTTCCGGTCTTGCAGCTAGTCATCGTCCTCTTCCTCCTAGCGACTCGTAACCTGGTCTTTGCCATCCCCAGAAGAACCAAGCATCCACCACCTGTCAGTGGCAGTCCTGCATCGGCCGGTCCAACGCCGTCCAGCCTTCTTATCTAGGTTATCTCTAGAGTCGCCCGACTACCTCGCGGGAAGAATTGCTGGGGTCGATTGGGGCACGCCTATCCTATAAGCAGCAGGTGATTGGATATCAGCTAGTTACCCCATAAGCCTTCCCGCTGCTTATGAGCGCTTGTCTTATCTCTTGGCACGGTTGGTGGACCGCCCAGCGTTGGATAGCTGGGGGTTGCAACAGGGGCATGGTTCGCTGGGGACCCATGTCACTTGTTTCTCCTACATAGCAGTTGACTCTGGTGGACTCATGAGTTGGCCCGTAAAGTGACCACATGCCGACATCGATGGATTAGAAGGTATCATTGACGGCACCAAGATTGAAATGGATGCTTCTCAGTTGTGTGAGATGTCAGCTTCCAATGCCGAGTGTTGAGTATTCTAATTATCAAGTTTTGCTGGTGTGGTCATCATGTTGGCTGGAATCCTCTCCCCGAAAAGCGTCGTATGCGATTGAACATCAACGAGCATGCACCATGCTCTCTGAGCATTCTGCTACTGCAGGATATTTAGCATAACCTCCTTCGTGCCTCCCACAATCTCATCAACTGTCGACGGTCGTATTGCGCCCGCACAGCCTTGTGAGATGTCTTTGCGGGCGTCACCATGCGAGTTTCCCGCCCGTTGGAACCATCCAACAAGGCGAGATCTGACCGTCTTTAGGTATATAAGGTTGACGTTCGTCCTGTCAGTCCTTGCAGTCGAGCTTATTTGAACCTCCTCGAAAAATGTGCCTGGGTTTTGCACACAAGCTCATATCTTCTTGACGACCAACATCGATGCGACTTTCACGAGGCCAACCAACAACTGCCAAGGCTTCTGTCTTGCCCCGACCAACCAATGCTGCTGGCTGTGCTTGCTGCTCCGACCCGATTGAAGACCGCTCGCTTGGCTCTTGAACGCGAGGCACCCGCCGATGAAGCTGCGAAAGTGCCAGCTCCGATGTCCCCACGTTCCTTATCAGACATCAGACATGTCATACCTTCGCTAGCCATACGTGCACACCCTTTCGGCTTGGCCTTGTGATTGCGATATCCAAAGTCACCACGCGACCCAAGAGCTGAATCCGCTGATGTATTAACTCATCAAGATACACATCCATTGGCTCGGCCCCATGCGCCAAACCGTCGTACCCTCGAGATACAACAAGAGTGAAATCCACAGCTGGCGATTCCGCACGGGTGGCGCTGTTAGTGTACAGATAAGAGACAACCACAGCCTGCCGCGAGATGACGGGTTGTGGCCAAGCGCTGCCTCTGCATGAGACCTCAACTGAAAGATGAGTCGAGTCTCAGCTCGACAGTTGCGTGTAAATGAGGCTGCCCACAAGCTCAGCCTGAAACCTGTGTGCGGTCCTTTGTGTCACAAGTGAACTTCGGGTATTCGAAATTATCGCTCAATTGGGTATCTCTTTTAACCAACGACTCACTTATGGGGTTGGCTCTATGCCGTTTGGCTTGTAATGCTCGAGCAGAGCGAACGTGACCAGTCGACATGTGCGGACTTGGGGCCTGTCGTAAGCAAGTGACCGCCCTGCGACAATCCATTGGTGATTGCTTTGCGTGCTGCATCGTCATGCTAATGGCTCGAATTTGGCGTTTCCGAGTATTGTAGCGTCCGGTCGTGGTGGAGTAAAGACGCCATGAAAACATGCGTGTTCATGCTAACTCGCCGCCAACAATCAACTTGAACGAGCGAGCATCATGAATCGTGCCACTTCCTGAGCTCAATTTTCCACAAACGTTCCACTTCGACGAGCTTTTCGGCAACCAGCGAAGGCGTATCCTCCTCCAGGATTCTCCTCTGCTCGTCCGAGATCCGGTCAAGCACGTATTGGCTGACAGTCTCGGAATCTCTCTGACTAGGTCGTCCAATGCCAACAGCAATTCTCACAAACGGCGAAGTAGGATACTTGTCTTGTGAGAGAGAGCCCTTGATGCTCCTGATACCGTTGTGGCCCTTGTGGCTTCGTTGCCAAGGGGTAAGGTGAACTGTGCCAAGGTTCCTCTCGAGTTCATCGTGAACAACGACCAGACCTTGTAATGAAAGTTTCTCCGGCTTGACCATCTCTTTCCAGGCTCGAGCGACAAAGCCCCCGGAGACGTTCATCAGCGTTGGCGATTGAACGAGAGTGTAGTTGGGTCCCCGCGAAACGAGACATGTCTGATTCCCAAGGGTCTCCGCTCGAAATTCAGGTTGCTGCAGAACCTCTGGGAGGCGATTGAGAACGAAATGACCTGCAGAATGAAGGCTTTGGTATTTGGGCAGAGGATTACCCAGACTGATGACTAGGAACCGAGTCTTGTACAACACCATTCTGACGCGTGATCCGATACCGAGACGTCGATCAATCCTGTCTACACCAAGAAAGATTTTGATGCAAACGCGATATCACGTGCTGCCGATCTCGGATCAACACCACACCGACAGTGATACACAGCCCCGTCGCTGACGTCGATCAGTCCGATTGGGCTGAGATTGTGGCTGTGCTCCAGTTTTGTCGTCACTTCGCTCCCCAACTTGATGTGCCAACTCCTGCAATACCCTTTCAACAACGGCAGACGATATACCCTCGAACCCATTTACGACTTTCAGTCAACTTAATACCCACCTCATAGAAGCAAACGAATTATTCCTACAACCAGAAATCTGACAATATGTCGTGGGCGGGTAGGCAAACCTTCACCCCGCAACGCGGAGGGGTCTAACATGATGCCAGGGTTCAAGAAGAATGTGAACCGCGCGACGACGCAGGTGATGATGAAGACGGGTATGCCGAATGGACCATGTGGACCTGAATAGGACTTACTGGAGATTAGGGCACGTGGAGAAGACCAACGATCGCGATTATGAGGTCGAAGAGAGGTTAGCAGCGTCCGAGCACGTGGTGAACGATGTCTAACGAGACTAGACGATTCAAGACCATGGAAGCAGCTGCCCTGCGACTTCAGAAGGAGTCAAAGGGATATCTTGACTCGCTAAGAGGTAAGCCTCGATTTGCGACAGCAGCCGATGCACGCTAATAAGACAGCCATGACCGCGTCACAAATGCGAATCGCCGAGACGATAGATGCGTTTTACGGCGACTCCGGTGCAAAGGACGGCGTGAGTAGGAGTTACAAGCAGGCAGTCGAAGACCTGGACGCCGAGACCATCAAAGCCCTCGATGGCCCCTATCGAACGACTGTTCTCGATCCCATCACCCGATTCTGCGCCTACTTCCCCGATGTCAACGAGGCGATTAAGAAGCGTGCCCACAAGCTTCTCGATTATGATGCTCTGCGTGCAAGAGTCAAGCGACTCGCCGAGAAGCCCGACAAGGACGCCACCAAGCTGCCTCGTACCGAGAAGGAGATGGAGATGGCCAAGAGTGCATACGAGCAGCTGAACGAGCAGCTGAGCAGCGAGTTGCCACAGCTGATCGATCTCCGCGTGCCGTACCTCGACCCTAGTTTTGAAGCGCTCGTCAAGATCCAACTCCGCTTTTGTGCCGAGGCGTATTCACGTATGGCACAGGTGCAGCAGTATCTAGACGCCGACACAAGAGACCAATACGCCGAGGGACAGCTGGACGCCAGGGTAGAGCAAGCGTTACAAGAGATCCGGGAGCTAAGCATCAGCGGTACGGTATAGGCTTGGGAGATGTGTTTGATGTCATTGGTATACTTGGGAATGGCGTACGGATAAGGTGCTTGCTGTTGCTTGTAGACATATGCTAGCTTCATGAACGACTCATGAACAGACGAATAGACTACTCGGGAATCTCCATCCGGAGATTTTCCCGAATTATTACAAAGTCCTTGTTAGATATCGATTACGTACGGCGGATGATCTTAGTGTGTCTACGGGCATGGCAAAACCCCCTTGACGTGCGCAGATCGTTGTTGAGCCGATGCGACAGTCGGTCTATATCAAGGTATTACTAATGCTCAGTCCAGACGCCAACTTTTTGCCCAGATATGGTAGTTTCCCCATCGTTTCACATCAGTTACTGGGCCCCGTATTGCCTTTCTGCATCACGGACGACACCTATTGCCCGATAGCAGGACCATTCGCAGACCCAAACAAGTCACTCAGACTCAGTCTCCTGCCCATCGCCTGCATAGCTGGGCCAGCCTCAGGGCCCTGTGTCTCGATCGGCCCAGCTCCAGCAGAACGGGCAATCTTCCAGGCCTCCTGAATCGTGGCAGCGTTCATCTCTCTCGTCTCATCCTTGTCGTTGTGAATCCACACACCCAGCACCTTGTCACCCTCCTCCCAATCGCCCTCGACCTTCATGATGACAAGCTCTCCAGATACCTCAGCGTGTGTCACCCGGGAGAGATCCACAATCACGTTGTCCAGGCCTCTCCTGTTCAAGACGAAGACGCACGCGCGTGGGTGCTGGCTGGGGTCCTCGGGCAGCGGTGCTTGAGCGCAGACAAACATTGTGCCCTCCACGCCCGACTTCTCCCAGCTCTCGGCGGTGCTGTTGAAGGTGTAGATGACGGCGTTGGCCGCTATGCTGAGGATGGTGTGGATGGAGGGGAGATAGCGCTGCAGTACGGAGAGGTTGAGCTCGGTGTTGGTGCGCGGAGGAGGCGGCGCATAGTCGTTGTGCACGGCTGAGTATGCGGCGGCATCGGATTCGTAGTCGGAGATGGCGGGTATTTTGTTCGACGGCTGGCGGTTGTGCCGCGCCTTACGCGGTGTTTGCCTGCTCATGATGGAATTTGTAAAGTATTGGGTAGTAAGGATGCGCGATTGGGTCTTGAAGCCCTTGGGTGTGTGTTCCCAGTTCAAGTTAACAGCTAGGATGCCCAATGAATAATCAAAAGACAGCTGTAGACTGTCTGGCCGGATGTTCTGCGGTGAGGACTGTAGAACGAAAGTTGAAGTTGATAGTGTTGACAATGGAAGGCACATGATGTTGCGCATGGCATAAGCTGGGCTCTTATCGATAAGCCGCAACATGACGCCGCCGCGGGGTGCAACGAGGACCCTTCCTACATCATCCACAACCCAACACCAAGATTCGACGTCATACGTGGGAATTGCAGGTTAATATTGCTTCACATATTTCTCTGGTTTCTTACAACATTCTTTTGGCTCTTGTCACACCTAAAGAGCCGCCGTTAATAACCGAGGCCCTTGCAGCGAGCTCCGTCATGATCTAGAGAACCACAAGTCGAACTTCCCGCGATAAGTCCAACCGTAGGCGTCGCATCGACAGCTCTCACTCCTCTTCGAGCACCGTCGCGATGACATCCATGGCCGATGACCCCGCAAGTCAGTCCAACGCTTCCGAGCCGGCTGAACTCTCCCCCACGACACCGCAATCTCTCGCCAAAGCCGTTCACGGCAGACAATCGGAATATGTGCGCCCGCACCGACTAAAAGTCAAGATTGGAACCTGGAACGTGGCAGCATGTCCAGGCACGGATAAGGACCTTGCAACCTGGTTCACCTGCGGTGAGGGCATCGACCAGAACTTTGCGACCCTCAACCTATCTCAAAATAGCGCTGTGGAGGCAGACACGAACAAGCGAGGCGGCGGGGCGGAGCCGTTGCACCTTACTGCTGGCAAAGATATCGGCCTCTATGTTCTGGGGCTACAGGAGATTGTAGATCTCAATACAACCAAAGACTACATGAACCGGGCAGTATACACGGACACCACTGTCATGGATAAATGGAAGGCTGCGCTGGAAGCCGCCTTGCCCGCCGGATATGAACTCGTCACAGCTGAGCAAATGACTGGCCTGCTACTGTTGGTATACGCATCTCCCGAGATTGCGCCCACCATCAGCAACGTCAGCACTAAACAGGTCGGCACGGGGCTACTGGGATACTTTGGAAATAAGGGTGCTGTCACAACAAGGCTGCTTCTTGGTGAAACGACCCGCATGGTCTTCATAAATAGCCATCTTGCTAGCGGTGCTGGCTCTTCATACCTGGATCGAAGATGTTGGGATGTTGGTCAGGTCCTCTCCCGGACTCAATTCGAACCAGTTGTCCACTCGGGCGTTGAGGAGGATGAAGAAGAGAAGATCGGCGATGAGGATCTTGCTTTCTGGTTTGGAGATTTGAACTTTCGACTCGATGGTTTACCCGGAGACGACATTAGACGACTGCTTATGCTGCACGCCCGAGGTGAATATGGCGCCGCCGATGATTCGAAGCCGGCTCTTGGGGAACAGGGCGTGATCATCATGAAGGGTTCTGACAGCGACGACGAAACCACGACGACGACATCGTCGTTGCATTCGCGAGAAGAGAGCTTCGACACCACCACCGATCTCCCGGACCCCGATGACTTCCCCGAAGACCCCAGCCAGGATCCCACGTCGTTGCAGGCAACCATCGATTCTTTACTGCCCCATGACCAGCTGCGGAGGGTAATGAAGCAGCGTAAAGTCTTTCACGATGGCTGGCGAGAAGGCCCAATCACATTTCTTCCTACCTACAAATATGATGTTGGGACAGTCGGGCTCTTTGATTCGAGCGAGAAGCAACGTGCTCCAAGCTGGTGTGACCGTATTTTATTCCGTACTCGAAAAGACAAGCAAAACTACGAGACGAAGATCAAGGAGGAAGAGGAGGCCAAGAAGAAGGACGAAGAGATGAAGTCTAGGGGCTTAGAGGAGGACGAGGATGTGCTTTTTAGTTACGATCCCGACGCTGATGGAGAAGATGCGTCTGCTGCTTCTGAAGGAATGGATTACGACGAGTACGACGACAATGAGGAGCTACAAGGCGAGGATTTGGTGACAAAGGAAGGCTTTCATGATCGCATCGACATGGAGATTTACGCCTCGCACCAACGCATCACATCATCTGATCACAAACCAATTACTTCCATCTTTACACTCGACTACGACGCTGTTGTACCGGATCTCAAAGCAAAGATTCACGCCGAGGTCGCGAGGGAGCTTGACAGAGCCGAGAACGAGGGCCGCCCCGGGATCACTGTTGTCGTAGAGGGCGGCACAGATGACGACAGTAACATTGTGGACTTTGGAGAGGTGGCCGCTTTGGAGAGAAAGACACGCTCCTTGACAGTTGCCAATACAGGTGGTGTCTCGGCGACCTTTTCGTTTGTGGCGAAACCGTCAACAGAGGATGGAGCTGACACTATACCCGAGTGGCTCAAGACGACCTTTGTGCGCGCCGATGAAGAATCACCAGAGCCTTTGGGCGTCAAGGTAACACTTGATCCAGGAGAGACAGCGTCGGTGATGTTGGAGGTTCAGATCTCGGCAACGTCCCACATTCGCGCTCTCAACGAGGCCCGGGCCAAGGTCGAAGATGTTCTAGTCCTCCGCATAGAAGATGGTCGGGATCACTTTATTCCCGTGCGGGGAAACTGGCAGCCTACCTGTATCGGGCGCTCGATCGCAGAGCTCATAAGGATCCCAGATGGTGGCATCAGAAAGTTTGTGCGGGAAAAGGGGATCAAGGGCGCGATATCTTACGACTCGGATGTGCGCTGTTCGGCACCAAAGGAGCTGTTCAAGCTTACAGAGGCTGTTCAGACTCTTGTGGAGCGCAGTCTCGCTGAAGCAACGATGCTGGAGGAAGCAGTCTTGCCGCGAGACCCCGGATGGCCTCTAGAGTCGTCGGCATGGAGGGTAGGGGCGTCGGAGCTGCACGAAGCCCAGGTGGCACTCATTGCTGCTCTCGACATGGATACGGTATTGCTTGATGCGCTCCCCCTAGAGTGGCCGGCGTCCTTCAAGTTGGAAGTCGTCTGCTCTGTTCTGCTGCTCTTCCTCGAGGCGCTTACCGACGGCCTCATCCCTACCCAACTATGGGCCAAGCTTGCTACGGCGTTTCCCAACTTTTCTTCTCTGCCGGTAACAGCCTGGCCCGATGCGAAGACGCAGATCCTCGATGTCCTTTCCCTGGCGCCCAACCACAACATCGCGTTCGTCTTCCTCACCGCGACACTGTCCCGCGCCGCCTCCGAGCTCACCCCTGTTACGACCGGTCCCAGGTCCATAGGACTCACCCGCAGACTGAGCTTCCGGCCCAACAACACGGAAAGCGAAGATACTAAGAAGCGAAAGATGAGGGAGCGGAGGTACGCCGAGATCGTGGGTCCGCTGGCGTGCCGCGTGAACGAGAAGGAAAAGGGCGCAAAGGACAGAGCGCGGACGGTGGTGGAGATGTTCCTCAGACGGGACGAGGAGAGCTAGAAGCCCAAGGATCGCAAGATCAAGGCCATGCGAGCGAGTGTTTGAGGGTTGGAGAGGCACTCGCGAGGGAATTAATCTTTGGTTTGAAGGTTGTACATTTGCGTAAATGATAGCAACTTTGGCGTATCCGCATGGGTAGGCAACAAGGGGCAAATGAGCGAAGCTGGATGCCGAGGACCCGAAGAGGAGAGTGACTTTGGATGTTTTTAGGAATCGAAAAGGTTGAGATTGTTTGGAGGTTGAAGGGATGATTGTGTTTAAGTTGCTGCCAACATCGATTGTCCAGGGCTTCTGCAACGATAGAAGCAGTGGCCGGCATTCTGTATCCACAACTGAAACCTTTTCAAGGTTTAGACTTTGTTGATACCTGAGAAGCTGATATCAAAGCCCGTTCACTGATGCTAACATCTTTCCGTTTTGCCGTGCATCAACGCTGCCAGTGCTGAGTTTAAGCCTGGGGACTGGACCCGCGATACCATCACCTCAGCAAACAACTCTAGACTTGCATGAGGTTTGTTCATGCATGATGCAAATAGCTCCATCTAATATGACTCTGTTGGTGTGGGGGGCGAGTAAAACCGACAATGATTCACTGCTGGTAACTCCAGACCCTTTCTCCGAGGAACTCGGGTTGGCAGTATAAACTCCCACTCTGTTTGTCTCCTTCTGGCGTTTTCAACTTTCTTCTTCCCTCAAAAACACCAACTTCTCTTTTGCTCCCGAGCTCTTTCCTCATCATCTTGGTCGTTGGCTTCAGAGTCGCTGCTTCTGCACCCCCTCTTGCCTCTGCCTTTCTGATACTCTCTGGGCTCCTCATGTCTGAGGCCTCTCCAAGACTCCAACGTCTCGACGCAATCTCTAGTCGTCGAGACGCAAAAGAGTCCTTATCCTTTTCATTAGATATTATACCTAAAGTCCCTTCCGGTAAGTTTCCCAGAGGACGTATCTCACTCGAACAGGTACTGACGGCACCTCAGGACATCCCCCCGATCACACAGGCATGCCTCGATGGGGCTCAAAAGTGACCGACACTGCTAAACACTCGCTTAATAACCGATACATCCTCAAGAGACGCATTGGAGCCCAGTGTGCGCAATGGAGGACCCTGCTGCGTCGTGGGGTGCGACATGCGACGCCAGAGACGCTGCACCTCTTTACAGCAAACGTACCTCTACCGCCACAGGATTCGGAAGAGGAAGATTCTCTCAAGTACAAACGTTTTCTTGCGGACCAGGTTCCCCGCGAGGCTGAAGACCCAGTGAGTGATGCATCTACCTTGGCCAATCTGGCGTTCTGGGATGCCGAGCTTGCCAGCCGCCTCCATCACGACGGCACCGCGTCCGGCTCGAGAGAAATGATATCCCAACGCAATGCCTCTGGTATATACACGTTCTCGCACAAGGAGCTCCTCCGGCTCTGCGAGTGCATTGACAAGCTACGCCGAATCTCGGTCTCCATCGCCCGCCACATTAAGATTGTTGAGCGCTTGGCAAAAACCCACCCGCAGCGTTGGCACGAAAGGCATGAGGACCGCGGTGTCTTCCCCAAGACTAAGGGTCTTGGAAGTCCTCTGGCCGAGTCCATCCTCATCGACGAGGAGTGGCCTGCCTCGACCGAATGGGGTATGGCACCTGCGAAGAGGGTGCGGAAGAAGATCTGGTAGGACGGGATTCTTCCGCCCGTGACACCGCAGATCAAGTTTTTGATTTGAAAAGGGGTTCGCAGGCTGCTGTAGGTGGGGGATCAACTTTGGCTTGGAAATAGCGATATGAAAAGAGTCGTGGGCTTTGAAAGAATGGGAAAAGGATGGTGTACCAGACAATACCCGGCGTTGAGAATTTTGTCTTCAACACTCGTTTGGAACAGGTCAAGGCAGCTCAAGTGCAAACTGTGAACATGCTTCATGGCTTCTCTTGTGTCGTCTAACCCATCTCCCCTTTTTGAGTATTGACTCGCCGTCTCTAATGATATCTGCCAAAACTATCAGGTCCTGTACCCCTTAAACCAGATAGACAAGAAGCACTTTTCACGCCCCTCTAATGCTGTTTATATGCCGCTCGTAAAGAATCAATCGTGCCGGTCGTAGCGTCGTAAGTTCGTCAAGGATACGCCCAAAACACCTCCATCCCAGGCCCACGAGTGTCCAACTCGAGAGCCGTGATAGCCTCTCCCCTCAGCAACTGCTCAGCCAGCAGCCGCAGCCATGGCAGCGGCCGCCGAGACCTTGGGCACAGGCTCTCGCTGATACATGGGATGGGCCTGCCAGTTCTCCTCAAACAGCTGGGCCACCCAGTAGAAGGGATGGTCCCAGTCATACGTGTCCTGCCCCCCCGTGTAGGGCACCGGCCCGGAGTGGTCGTTGTAGTTCATCTTCTCCACTAGAGATCAATGGTCAGCCTCGTCGGTTGTTGCTGCGATCCCGAGAGAGTGCCGCGCACCCTTGCCGTTGTCCTCCTTGGCCCGCTCCCAGACGGACAGTTGCCTCACTATCTCGGGGTCGCTGCGTGTCGTCGCGATCAGCCGGCGGTGCTCCGGCTCGAGGTGCCGCAGGTGCGCGCGTCTCCGGTGCTTGGGCCGCGTCGACTCGGGCGACGGGTTGCTGTTGAAGTAGTGCCAGTGCATCAGGAGCTTGTTGCAGCTCTCGTGGAGGTCTTCGACGAACGAGGGGATCGAGTATCGGAGCTGCTCGCCTGTTAGTCTGGATTCGGCGAGAGAGGGCGAGCTTACCTTTGACCCGTAGTTGGCTCTCGCGTGGCGATATCGGTCCTTGGTCATCCAGCTCGCTTCTCGTAGGAGGATGAATAGAACTATGTAGATGGTGAACCACCAGCGAGGGTTGCCCTGGTTCAGGAGCCAGTCGACGTCTCTGAGCAGCTTGTTCTTGTATCGCTCGAGGACCCAGACGTAGTTGAGGTTGTCGAATTGGGCTACAACCATGCGAGGAACCGACACTTTTCCGTGTAGTGGATAGGTCTTGTCGTCAGTTTCAGGCCGCATGCCCAGAGTCTCGTCGCCGGAGATCCATAGCGACCCTGTTGTATGTTCTGGTCAAGTGTTGGCAACATAGTCTAGATAGGATGAGGAGGAGACAACCTACGGATTGCAGCCCACAAGATAAATAGGTTACCCAGAATCTTTGTCTCTCTCATCGCGTCGTATGTCCTTATATCTACATCTGCTGTCTGAGAACCGGTCAGCGTTGGGACAGCAGAAAACACGGGGACCAAAATACCTTGAGCTCCATGTACCGTTTCAAGGCCATCAAGTATGTTTTGTGAATTGAACTATCCTTGTACTTTGGCTCATCCTTCATCAACCTCCTGATGGTGTGGCAAAAGGCCGGGATCGCATTGTCGATGGTGTACTGCTCGACCTCCTCGGCCGTGGAAACAATGTCCTCGAGACAATAGTTTGCCAGCTCCTTTTTCTTGAACGTCTCTTGGCCCTCGAGATAATCTGTCCAGTACCGGGCCGTCACGTCCCCGTCCCTGGGCACGAAGCGGACAACGCGTACCACGAGCGGCGTATCACAGAGATCCTGCGAGATCCTGATGGTTATGGGAGTCGGGTCGAGGCGGTCCGCCACGTCGCGCATCTCGATGCCCTTCCAACGGCGGGTGAGGTTGAGGCCGCCGCAGCGGTACAGTATCAGATCCGAGATCTTGAGTCGAAGGCAGGGCCCGATGTGAATAGTATTTGCCGAGTCTGCTGCGATCCGATGGCACGCAGAGCATTCTCCTTCTAGATCTCCTTCTATCTCTGGATCGCACTGGGATCGTTAGAGGCAAGACTCGGGCCAAAGAGAAAGGGCTCTAGTTACCTTGATCTTTTGCATTCGACAGCGAACACATGCAACAGTCTTTCTGGTCTTGGTGACTTCCTGGCTCTCACTAGATTGCAGAGAACGTTTCTTCTTGGGTTGTTCGTCGTTGTCTAATGGTCGCCAGCGCGCTCTCATGGACTCGACGCGTTCGTCTTCATCGCCGTAATCGTCTGGCTCTGACAGGTAGTCAAGGTCTTCGGAGTCTTCATAGAACCCTTCTCGATCGACCTCTTGGCCCGCAGACTCTTCGGAATCTTCGGACTCTTCTGGAACTTCAAGGGGTCTTGTAGGAATCTGCTGTCGTCTGCTGAGAATTCGCTGCTGTAGTTCAAGAGCCTCAGCGCTGAGTCCATAGATCGTTGGAGGTCGGTTTTCGTCTTCGTCGGATTCTGCAGACTCCGATTCGGTCTCATCGGATTGGTGTTCATCATCAGTGTCCGAGGCATCCTCTGCCTGAGAGTTATGCTGGACTTCAGCAGCATCGATCAAATGATCTCTGCTGCGTAGCTCGGCATCCGTCTCGACAGCAATGTCTCCATCATCCGATTCATCGCTCTGACTGTCCTCGTCGGTTTCTTTGTCGTTGCCTTCAGGCTCGAGGGGGAGATCCCTTGCTCTAGGTTGGCTGGGAGACCTACCGCTCTCGCTCAAATCATCACTCTCGTCTTGAACTTGGATGACCTCCTCTTCAGAGTCATCTTGGACGATGTCATCTTCAGAGTCGCCATGGCCAATCTCTGAACCAGGGCCATCATCCGCGTCGACATCTGAATCGTCAAGATCGGATACATAAGGCTCGGAATCGTCACCATTACTCTCTTCCTCCCCAGAGGCATCATCACTGGCGTGTTGAAGGCTTTCGGGGTGAGAGTTCGATATCTCTGCCCGATCAGCACCGATTGGTATCCGTGGATGAGCAAAGTGGGTGTGTTCTGGGGACACCTCCTCAAGGTCTTGTTCGGATCTCCTTGAGCCATCGGCTTCTTCCGGAGATAGCAACGAACCCCCCGTTCTGCTCGTACCACGTCTTCTTTCGAGTACCCAAGACTCTCCCACAGAGTGCTCTGGTTGCTCTAGAGTCTGAGCCCCCGAGTCTCCCTCCAAGGGGGTGGGAAACCCTGAAGGGCTGAAGACGGTGTACGACCCCGAGGGAGACCCGGATGCAGCACGAGGAGTCCCATCAGCCTCAAGAGCTGACGGCGACGGTAAGGCGTGAGCCTTTTGGCCCAGGCCCAAAGTCAGAGACTCCCGCGACTGCTCGTCACCAAAACGTCGAGCGGTATCAAAGTGGGAGAACCCGGAGTCTAGACCCAGTTTGAAACCCCCGAAGCCAATGTGTCCATGGCTAGGGGTGTACAAATCGTCATGACGTGCGTCCTCGCGTAAGCTTATTTGCGGCAGGCAATGCGCTCTCTTATCTGACGGGCCAGCAGAAGGCAGTTCATCTCTAACACTCCCACTGTCGACAAGTACACCCCCAGCATCGTATATAGGGCCTTCGCCTTGGCTGCGGATTACGAGGTGGTGCTCGGACGGTTCGATCGGGGATTGCAGAGCTAATCTCTGGCCCTGACCCGCCTCGTGCGGTTGTCGAGAACTGGAACCTCGACGAGGCGACGACGCAGCCTGTTGCTGTGTTGATGTCGAGTACAGCGGTGACTCGGCCACATCTTCAGAGCCCTCGGACGACGAGGGTGTTGGCCCATGGTGCTCTTGGCCGGGCTCGGCGCAAGGAGCATGTTGTTGGTTCGAACAAGGACGTTTCAGCCGCCCAGCTTGGCTGGCTGCATCAGCAGCAGCGGTATGTTCCCGCTTGAGACCTGTCTTCTTTTGCTTTGCCTGTTGCACAGAGAGCCTGTTAGAACTGTGAAGGAGAGACGAGCAGAGTCCCAGAAAGTCGGTTCCTCCAACCCGGACTGGGCTGGCCGCTACACACTCACGGTGCAATGGCACCCCTAGCCATGGCCAATCCGGGCCCAACCGGGCACTACAGTCTTATTCGCAGGGACATTGTAATAAGATCATGCTATGCTATTTACAGCGCAGTGACATTCTCATTGCTGTGGTGGAAGCCGTAGCAAGCGACGGTGGTGGTCCGACAAGTTATTCCCATGGCTGGCTCCGCACCAGAGGGGCAGGGAACGCAATGGATCAATCAACAGGAGTCTTTTCACTTACGCGGATCCCAGCCGGAGGAGTAGTAGCCTCCATGCCGGCAGAAACGGTTCGTAGCTGGGGCCCCGGACGAGTCTGCCGAGAGGTCCCCGTGCAGTCACTTGGGGGATTGTCAGCTGTCATCCATGGGCTGTGCTGGAGGGACGGTCGCAACGCGTCGAAGCGTCTGAGGCAGGACAAGGCAGAGGCACACACAGAGGAGACCGGTGAGAAAGGACACAAGAGAAGATGGAGCCCTCAAGCCCAGCCCCAAGAGGTAAATTCCGATCCGCGCCCTGGTTTCGTCCATTCGTTCCCTTGTGGGAGTGTCTGTAGGGAGATGCAGTGGCGCCTTTGTCCTCCCTATCCCCGTCTCATCTCTGAGACATCCTGGCTCAGCATGCATGGGACGCTGTCGACTCGGCTGTGACGAGATCTCCCTTGTGTGCACGAGGCTTCATCAGCCCTGTCACTCGGGTACCCCCTCAGTTCTTTTGCAGTTGCTCCTTGTTTGTGCAGCCAGGCAGGGTTGACGGACCCTCGATTGCCTCAGTGTGCGAGGGGAGCAACGAGCCACATGGTGTGGGTGTGCGAGTGAGTGTCTAGGATTTGCAATGAGTGTCGATCGAGCTGGAGCAGGGATTGTGGATAGAACAGGCCCCCCTGTCAAGACACGGCCGCCCAATCAAATCTGGACGTCTAGTGGCTTGTTTGGACCCATCGACGAGATGTTCTGCTTTCGCCGGTCGACATCAGTGTTCCATCCGAAGGAGTGCAAGGCTGCCCCCCGGAGTCACAAAGGCTGGCATGAACATGTAAGTTCCGAGTGAGGCGCATCATGTCCCGGGCAGACGAAGCCACCGTCGAGCGGGGGTTCCGTTTACGGAGTACTACAAAGTGCGGAGGTCTCGGAGACCGAGGCTGGGTAGGAGAGCAAACAGAGACAGTAATATGGCAGATGGAACTCTGACCAGGTCTTGACGGTCGGGAGTTTTTGCCCCGACTGCGACGGTGTGCACTTTTGCCGGCGTCTAGTGGCCACAGAGGCCGGAAGCACGGCGATATGGATATTCCAGAGTCTGTTACGGGCGGGTGGCGGGCTGCTCGCCGTGCCGACGAGATACTATCACCGGAGTAGGGCTACAGAAGGGAGAAGTTGATCCATGAACATGATATCGATCCATAGATGGAATGCAAGAGCAAGATTAGAGAGATGCTCCGTCCAGGAAGGTCTTGAATGCTAGCTCGAGCTTGTTCTGCTTGTACCTCTAAAGTTTCGAGATCGTTCCTGGCTTGTTTAGATGATAGTAGGCCCCTGATGAACACACGAGATTCGGGAGGCCAATGTCGTGCATCCGGATCTACAGCTAATCTCTCTAGTCCGCTACCGTCCTGCTCTGGCGTCTGACGGCGACTATTCCGGCATCCGTTAGTGAAGACCGGTGGAGTCCCTCGTGGGAAAACGACATCTCGACGCTTAACGGCGCGATGACGGCGGCTTCTGGAGACTAGAGAGTATTTACGATATCGCCTCAACTTCTCTCGGAGGTTTCTCTGAGATTTCTCCTTCTTTTAATCTCATCGCAGCGATTGTAGACGTTGTATTCGCCAAGTTTCGCGGTGGTGTCCCCTCCCGTCATAGGCGGTGCTCGAAGCACATCAACACCCCCTTTCCAGTTCCCGCCGTACCTCCTCGACGACATCGACTTGTTACAACCGCCCCACGACTCCGCGCATCGATGTTGGCTCTTGGAGATAGCAAGACCATGCCCCTGTACCAGCAGGATGGCCTCGAACAACGCACATCTCTCGACCGCGGCCGACTTTGTCAACCCGACGGAGTATGACGATAGGCTAGGCCATCGCGGGGAGCCATCCGGACATAGAGCCAACAACAAGATGCACTCCTCGTGGGTGTTTGCTCGGCTCGAGGGGGTATCTGGACTCGCAAAGCGCGGGATGTGTGATATCTTGGTGCATCCGTGGGATGAGGGCGGTTAGATCTAGGGGTAGAGTTGAGTATTTTAACAGCTTGGAGCCTGCTCCTGATCGAGAAGAAGAAGCCATACTCGTTGCGAATCAACTTCTAAATACTGCTCTCTTGATTCTGAAGCCTCGTACTTGATATCCTTCAATTTTGACCAAGAACCCTACCTCTACCTCCAACATGGCATCTCTCAGGGGCATGACTCAAGACTCTGCAACGGTCTTCCAGTATGCTCACGAGAATGGCGTCCTTGGTCTAAACTCTGATCTCGGGGGAATGTCCATCAAGACATCCCCTAATGCCCTGACTGGTCCATTGGTCTGGTCAGGGGCTGAGATTCAGGGGGACCAGACCTACACTCTTCGCCTGAGCGAGGATGAGGTCGCTGAGATCGAACAAGCTCTCGCCAACTTCAAGAGTTCGAGCTAAAGCCCCTCTAGCGAGACTGACTCGGATGAGATTGCTAACACAGTATAGCACTTGGGCTTGACGGGGACGAGGTCTCAAATGACAACTTCCCCCTCCCTAAGCTGTCTCGCCGCCTCCACGCCAGCGCGGAAAGCCTCCATCTCGGACGCGGGTTCGTCGTGATTCGTGGTCTTGATGCCTCCAAGTACACCGTGGAGGATAGTGTCACTGTCTTCCTGGGTGTTGCCAGCTACATTGCCGAGAAGCGTGGCCTCCAGGATCGCAAGGGTAACATGCTCTGTAAGTCTCCCGGCACTTTAGTGTCCCCGCCTTCATTTATTACGGTCGCCTCATGTCAGCTAACATCCACAGCCCATGTAACTGACTCCAAGCAATGGACTGCCCCGGCTAATCGCCGCCATGGCATTCACACCAACGAGGCGCTGGTAGGTACGTCCATCTATACAAGCAGACACTAGCCTTACCTTAGCTCTAGCCTTTCCACACTGACATGGGATGCGATATTCTATCTCTTCAAGTTCGACACAGTGCTGAGAAGGGCGGATACACCTATCTCAGCTCTGCTTGGACCGTCTTCAACGACTTGCTCAGCAGAGAGCCCGAGGTCGTCAAGACTCTTCTAGCCCCCAACTGGCCCGTTCAACTGTCAGTAAAGCCTAATATTCTTAAGACACTCAAACTCCTAACTCGTCTTTCTTCTAGTTCCGGACGCAAGGCTTCCTACTACCTTGCCCCCGTCTTCTCCTTCCACGATGGCAAACTCCTTGCCAGCCTCGACCCTCATCGTCTCGGCCCGCACCCAAGCATGACAAACTCGAACATCCCGACCCTCACAGATGACCAGATTCATGCTCTGCAGGCTGTTTCTGAAGCCGCTTCGCGGACTGAGTTGCAGTTGAAGCTCGAGACCGGCGACCTCCTGTTCTTCAACAACCTTGCCCTCGTCCATCGCCGAGACGCCTATGCTGACGACGATGCCTCGTCTCGCCACATGGTCAGACTCTGGCTTCGAAGCCAGAAGTTTGGTTGGGCTATTCCTGACGGTATGCTTCCTCCCTGGAAGGCTGCCTACGGGGAGAACCGCAAGATCAAGGCCAGACACTATCCCATCGTCCCAATGGCAGAGTATCCTGTCCAGAAGTACACTACCAGTTCTGCTGCCTTTATGATTGAGGACTCTGAGGACTCTGAGGGCTCTGAAGACGAGTAGTTTACGCGCTATTCGCCCGTTACTCTACGCAACTCGTCGTGCTACCCCCCTTCGAGGATCTACAGTCGTTTCCTCCTACGCTATTTGCTTGTATCATTGTGGCACAAACGCGTCCAGTCATTTACTCGGGAACCAGCCTTGCATAGGCTATTACGCAGGTCTTCATATTAGATATCAGTCACTCCTTTGCACATGCAACATCAATAAATACATGTACCTGCCAACTGTTCGACTCTCCTTGGTGACTTGTACCCCTTGTATGATAGTTACTAAATAGCTTCATTTTTTTAGAACTCCTTCTTACGCATACCGTGTAGAATGGTTCAGTAGTTGCACTTGCTTGACAGGCTAGCCCCTGAGCAATCATCGCTAACCAACTAATCCTGTCGTCTTTCAACGTCAGAGATAAGCACGAAACATCCAGTTCATCTGCATTCTAATCGCGCGTAGGATATGCTTACCCAAGACAAGTCTCCATACTAGAGCTCGCAGGGCTGATGAACTCAACTGACTTGTGCATGCACGGCCGTAGCCAGCTTCAGCGTCAGATAGTTACATCGCACGCCCCAGCATTGCAACTTCATTTCTTACGGACGTAACTCCTGATACTTCTATTGGTTCTATAATAGGCTTTTACCGCCCGTGTCCTGTCCTAGGCATTATATGTTGGCTCCGCACCGGATAAAAAGCCAGCAACGTCTACAGGGTTATGGGTCGATGACAAGTTGACATGCAGTAGCCCTGGTTTCCCCTCTCATAGCCTGAGTTCTCTTCACAATTTTCCTTCTTCCGACTCCAATAGCTGTCAATTCCCAGAGCCCAGCCGCCAACGTAGACTTAGTCAAGCCACCAGCTTGACCCTTTCCGGGGTTGAGAGGCCTGTCAGCGATTGCAAGACTCCACTCTCATGATGTCTTGTATACTCCAGTTCCCAAAAACCGGGCAAACCAATGAGATGGAAACCCTGAAAGCATATCGTGTGGTAATACGCCTTGATGACGCCCCTTTTCCAGATGGTGGAGAAGAGTTGGCGCAGAGTTTGCTTGGCAAGCAACCTCGCGGCTACAATAATGGCTGCCATAGCTTGTGGAGCTGACAGTTGAGGCCGTAAGCTTCCATGCCACCTAGTAAATGATATGTAAATGTGAGTAAGTTCACGTATTGTTGCTGTGGCCGTGTTCATGCGAGGGCATCACTCGTCCTGCGATTGTATACGATATAATCTGACCCCTTGGCGCATTCCTCGTTACCTATGCTGATCTAGATTCATATGACGGGTCAGTTTCTTGAAAAACACCGCTTTTGCCAATCTGAAGAGATCCACATCTCCGAATCCTGATCAAAGAGGTCCCGGGGGCCCCGGAACAAGCACTTGCATAAGTACTGACACAAGTCTTCCGAGTGTCCTTACGGGGATATCCCCTGTGATCCACAACTCTTGAAAGACGTTGTCACGCCGACGTTGATTGCCGGGGATGTGACATACATCATTCCGCTGGGGCCTGAAACGATGTACGACATCTCGAGCTAGAAGCGGCCAGCTGAAGTTGAAGCGCACTCGAAAATGACGCCACTATGGGAGATGGGGAGTCAATGTACGCTTCCAAATAGGACTAAAATAGGCCGATTTCTTCTAAAGGCCTCGGTTTTGGGCCTCAATGGGCTCCGTATGCCCTCTTTGGCTGGTTCAACGGGGGAGTAGAAACTGCATCACGACCCTCCACCGCAGCGACCGCACAAACGTCCCAGCCGCGACCCACGCACCAGCTTGCCTTAACCTAGATCTTGGCCATGTGCTGTCACAACTGACGCCAGTTTCGGCTGGTGGAGCCAGTTGGTCGCGAGTGGTCAGTTCGTGGTACTCGTTGTGAATGTTTTGATGGTCCGCATAAGGGTCACCACGTCCAACACATGGCCATTATGCCGAACCTGGTCGGGAGGGGGTACAGTTTGAGTCATCAGCGCTTATGGGGTGTCATCGTGGCCGTTGAGCTGGCAAAGTGGAAGATGGTCAAGAAAGGGTGTGCAATGTTGAAGCTTGGGTGGACCTTGGCTGATGTTTGCTACCCAAGACTATCATGGTGTGTCCATGGTCCTCCACCCAAGAAACTAGCCCATTGCGCAGCCATTATCCTAGCCTATCGAAATTATTCAGCATCCGGATTTGATGCCCAGCCTAAACGCCTGCGAATTCATTCAAGCCAACAGACCCATCAAGCCAACTATAGCCCCTATCCCAACAACCGCCGTCACTTGAGCCGCTCCAGCAGTCAGAATAGATGTTGGTCCAACAGTCTCTGGTCCCGAAGATGGGGCTGTTTCTGTAATCGTGGTTTCGGGGGTCTCTGAGATCCCCAGCGTTGAGACGACAGTGCCACCGGTTGCGAGAGTCCCAGATGGATACACAGCCGACAAGGACATAGAGTCCACAGCCGAAGACACAGAATCCTCAACTGCTGATGCAGACTCTTCGAACAAAGAAGACAACGTTTCGACCGCCTCAGAAGCAACTGTCACTGAACAGGCAGCACAACACTTGCCAGCTTCCAAACACTCCGTATCCGAGCTGACGGCCTGGACTATAGTTGTCTCCGTCCTAGTACCTTCGACCACACTCTCTCCTGTCGACGTCGAATACGTTTCCACAACTACTGTCTCGACAGTAATAGGTCGCGTACGGATCAATGTCGCTGTAACAGGTGTCTTTGACTGGTATGTCTCCACGATCGTCTTGGTCATTGTCACAGTGATTTCAGTTGTGCACGGTTCCGAAGCCAAAGCATCATCGGTCGATATCGAAGATTCAATCACGGTCACTGTCGAGGTCGTGGTTGAAGTCCACTCTATAATTGGAGTCAACGATGTGGTTATAGTCGAGGTTGTGCTTGTGGACGAAGTTGAGCTTGTGGTCGAGGTTGAAGTGGAAGTCGAGGTTAGAGTCACGACTGACTCTCCGGCTGATGTCTCTCCGGTCATAGCTAACCCACTAGAATCCAGTGGAGGTGGCCATGACCATATAGACACGCTTGTCAAGCTTGTCGTGCATGAAGTCGAGGACGTCGTTGTAGGGCCTGCTGACAACGTCAACAGTGACGGGGTCGGTGTATTGTATATGGTAATGCACGAGATCGATAAGGGAGACGGAGTGAACGGAGCAGCCTTGGACATGCCACTTTTCCTGCGAGCTGTTAACAATGCTCCAATTTCAGAACAACATAGAGCAACCTACCCAGTGACGGTTGTGAGCGTGAGAACAGAGCACTGTGGCGCGCAGATAGTCGTTACAGAGCCCTTGGCATAGGTTGAATAGTCCACCTCCGCAGCCGTGGAAGTGGCCTCTGCCACGTCGGAACCTGAGGAGAAGAGCCAATCCACGGTTATGACCGTTACCGGGGCGCCATCGAAAGAAGCTCGATGTGTAGGGACACCCGGTCCATCTGGATTCTCGTGCAAGGCAGCAGTTGAAATTCCTATAGCCAGGAAGCAGATGAGTAGGCTAAAGAAGCCCATGGTGCTGTCGAAATCAACGGTAAAGAGTGAATCTGGTTCGGTTTGAACTAAGCTGGTCCCCCTTTTCGTGCGTGAATGAATGCCGATGCCTGTCCAGCCGGAGGTCAGCTTAAGTAGAAATGCCCATATCTTGCACAACATCGCCAGCTTCCGGGCTCGGGGCTTACTGAAGCTATCGCTCCCTTACCAGACAGCGGTCACAAGGTGTTTGTCGCCTTGAACCTGCGGGTGCTGCAAGGCCACCTGAGCACCCAACTCAAGGCAGTCTCCCATGCTGTAGTGACTCTGAGGTAGGCTAACAAACAGGTCTCCTTGAATCTTGTCCAACAGTACAGGCTTCACGAAAGGGGTAAACGGCTGTTGATGTAACCATCGTGTAACTCGGTCGAACGATTTGCACCCTGACAGCTGTTCTTCGCTCGGCATTTGCAACGCACAACCTTGACCGACGGCAATGGTCAATCGAGAACAAGGTTACCTGTGCCTGGTAGAGATCGTTCGATATTATTCAGAGTGCAACACTGTCTTCGGCTCGAGTTGCCGGGTGGCTGGGTCGTCGAACTGCAGCTTAGTTTAATTCATATTCGAAGATGGTCATCGTTCGCTCGAAGAGAGTATACTAGAAGAACTTGAGCATATGGCATGTCTAAAGATGGAAAGGGTAGAGCTTTTGCTTAGTGCTGCACCGAAAGGACTGTAGAGATATGGAGAAGAGAGGCGCTCACCACTCGGCCGTTATTGCGTAACCTAGAAAGATAAATCTGTCTGCATTGGCTTCCTTGACCCGTTCTGTGGTAAATTATAAGTCCTGGGTCAACAGGCCTTAGCCTACTGGTGCTTTTCGTCTCTCTATACTCGAGA
Organism: Fusarium zealandicum; assembly: GCA_013266195.1. Classification (NCBI taxonomy): domain Eukaryota; kingdom Fungi; phylum Ascomycota; class Sordariomycetes; order Hypocreales; family Nectriaceae; genus Fusarium; species Fusarium zealandicum. The sequence goes on from JABEYC010000370.1 coordinate 28,735, forward strand.
CTGTCGAGTTTACATCCCCAACTTACAAGGGATAGTCATCCTCTTCATTCCACCAGCTTCCTTTTTTTCTGACCAAACCTTCTTTTTTGGCCTATCACTATCCAAGCTAACTTCCGTTTCATGCAAGGGACCTACTTACCTGATTGGAAAATAGAAAACCGTTACTCGGCTCTGACCGGGTGACTTCCGAGATCTGAGATCTTCTCCGCTTGAAACAAGGGCCGAAATTATGTCTCACTTAAGCCACGGTATCATGCACGTCACCCCTTGATGAACTCATGATTCAGACTGTTTAGACATCCGGGGAGAGCTTGATTAGGTGCTATGCAAAACAAGTAGATGCCAACGCCTCATTGACTGATCTTTGATATGAGCCGTCTTAGATCTTGGTGGTCACTGTTGTTGAAATGCCGATCCGGCAAACAGGCAAATTATCTAGAGCTTAAACTCATCTTCTATATCCAATCAAAGACTTTGAGGCGTATCCGCATTCTAGCCAACGGTAGAGTCCCTGCCGTGTCTCGCTTGAACCTCCTTCGGGTTCTAGAACAGGACGAGAAGGATCTAAATCAAGTGCCGAGACAGTCTGAGGGCCTAGTTCTGTGCGGCAATTGTGACGCAGTTATTAGGGGAGGAACGGTAGGTTCAAGATAATGAACTCACAGGAATGTAAGGAGTCCATATCAATTGCCGTGTTTCGATATTGCAGGCTGTATTGTGAGTAGGCCAGGTTACTTTGCAGGTAAATAGCAACCCCTAGCATGGAAATCGTACGATATAGAAGGCTAGCTAATCTATTATCCCTCGGAATTTTTGAGTGTATCCTCGGACAATAGCTAAGATCCGAACACTAAACGCCCCTTGTCTCTCTTGGTTGGCATGTCTCGAAACACGAGCTCTGACTACACGATCCAATCCAGCGTTCTCTTAGTGCAGTGTTCCGATCATTCTTTAGAATTACATATCTTCCTGATGAAGCCATCACTTGATGCAACGATCTGAACTCCTGAGTGAAACATCTCTCTTCTCGCACGTAGGAACTTGGCAGCTGGGTCTCCTACTTTCAGACTGTGTTTCTAGTCTTGAAGTCATGAGTAGTGTTTTCCATGACTCCGGCGCTCGGCACTGGTAGCTATACGTCTTAACTCGTCATTGTAGATTCTGGGCCGCCCATGGTTACCTTCTGGCAGCAAAGGCCCCGGAGTAATCAGCCAATCTTGATTCTGTCTCTAGAATCGTCTTTGAAGAAAGAGTTCCAAGGAATGTCCAAATAACATTTATCATTGATGACGGTCGCGTGACGAGTTACTGAGGCTGTCACATTCCTCTAGGTTCCATTCATCATCATTGCTGAAGCGGGAGATGCTCCGAGCCTCCGAGGTAACACCATGTTCCACAAAGACATCTAGGGAGTTGATTTTCTGAGCTGAGACTTACTTTGCTCTTTCTCAACACTCATCAGACTTCTATTTTATTTATACTGCTTTCAGATAACGAATACGCAGTGTATACATCTCTTTGAAAGCTACAAAGTCCTCTACCGTGTCCTTTCCTTCTCTTCTTGCTATACCGCGCCTACAAGCGGTCTTTCTTTGATCTTACCCCCCATTCCATAAACTCGCTCTACATCCGTGCAGAGAGCTCTATGAACATACTATGTCTCAACACAATACCTTGTCCTTTCCCTTTGCATGGGTAGACCTACGCATGTCCTTCACTCCAGCAAGTCCCGCTTCATCAAGCATTGGGAAATTTCATCACAGACCAAATTCCACACTACGCTTTATTGAGCGCTTTGACCTTCAGATAATTTCCAAATTTTCCTCGAGATCATCGGCCTTGGCTTTGCTGGACTTCTCAACCGGTTTCTTTAGTAGCGTTTAGCCTACGTGCCGCGTATAGCCGAATACACGACCTGTGATGTGTCTTGAATGGCCATCCCAACTGTTAAACTACTTCAACTATCTAGCTGTCGTATAATGGCCCCATCATTACTGGTAGGTAAGATCGAGGTCGGCCGGAAAGCTGTTTCGTGTGCCGGCAGTTCAGCGGTAACTGTGGGGCCGGTGGTTGCCGATCCCGTTCCGAACATCCGTGAGTGGTCGGCATAACCTCCGATGTCTCGAAACGGCAATTATTTTATCAGACAACTCCCATAAGATGAGATTCCTGCTGATTGATGGCTCTTGGGTGTACTGCGTATTATGTTCAAGGCTTTTGTGATGTTCGGAAATTAATTTCTAGACATTGGTTCGAGACTGTGCTGCTACAATGCAATTCACAATTTTCGCAATAACCCGTCTACTATGTTACAAATCGACCAAGTTTCCTACATCTTCAATGAACCAAAGACATCTCAATCTCATATTTACATAAACTGTCCTAGTAGAAAACGTGTGGGCCATATTTAGTAGATGAAGCTAGATCATCACAGCAAAACCTCAAAATGCAACTAGCTAGCTACATGATCTACACAGTCAGTCTTCGCAACAATGGGGTAGGGAAAGAAGGGACAGAGACATGACCCATGCCTACAGAAGCTGAATAAAAGGCATAGATAGTTGTAATGTAATGTGTGTACAAGGAAGTTGAAACTTGGCAGCTTTCCATAAGGTATAGGGTAGTCTGTTTTGATGGAGTCATCCAACAAGGGCACCCTTGTTAAAGATATTTGGGCCTGTGCTCGATCCTTCATCCTGGCCTGACAATCGTGTCCGCCCAGGACGTGACGTTACAGTCGGTGGACATTTGACACATGACAGTCTGCTGCTGCATCAAGACCAGTACGCCTCGGATCGTAGTGACATTCCCATGGCCTGATAATATGCTGAATCTTGGCGAAGCGCTGTTACCCTCCATAAAGTTGCGTCGCGCAATTGAACATTGAACGTCCTGTTCACTTCTTATGGAGTACAGCCACGTTGCGTGCTGTACAGCTTCGTTACTGCAACACGGTTCGCCAGTCAAAGCGCTTGACCAATCCCAGCTGTGAAACCAAGACGCTAGGGACAATGCTCGATCAGCCGCAGTTGGTTCGGGCGTGGCCTTTTCGGACCGATCGCAAACGCACCAGGGTTCTTTGGGAATAGTCTGGGGAGCAGAGCAGGGGACCAGGCTCTTAGCCCAAGGTATGTACTATGTATGTTTCTCCGCGTTGAGAGAGTGAGACATGGGGAAAGGGGGAAGCAGATTACGTGGAGGCGCCTTCTTTCTCAGAGTGAGCGGCTTGTCCTCAATTGCAAGTGAAGAGGCCATATTCTCAATGACTTGAAGCGACGTCAAGAGTCGGGAATATGATCATCGGGAGTGCCAACTAGTGCCGGATTCACCGCGATTCATGCGAACCACAACCGATCCTCCTTGGCCTCCACAAGCCAAACACCCAGCGAAAAAGCACGCGACCAGCCGCGGCGAGCGGTTCTTCTCGAAGCCGCACTAGACACGGCCAGCCCGGCAGCTACTGCACGATGAGGCCAGTGACCTGCAACTAGCAATAGGATTGGCTTGGGCCATCGCTCTGGGGAGGGCCCCCCCGGCTGTGGTGCGAGCGGTATACAGTGCGTCGCTGGACGCTGCTAAGGGCCGTTTTGCTGACCGGAGGGCGCACTGTGGTGGCTGATGGTAATTAATTGTCGTATCGCACTGGCTTTTGAGACGATGCTGAGGGCGGCTGTTCTGCACTTGTGACGAATATGGTTCAATAGCGTTACGGCTGCGGAAGCCAACAACTAACTAACCCGATATTAAGATCTATACTTTACGAGGTAGATCTCAGTTTATCCCCGCAAGAGCAGGGAAGAATCCCTGGTAGTAAAGGCCTCCTCCTATTTTCAGCGCTCTTCAGGATCCGGTATCTGCTGTTTCAGCTCTTTCTGACAACGCGTTCTAGACTCGTTCAAGTTAGATGCTATGTTAAGTTGCTGGCTGGAGATCAGACCTGCTGCCGAGCTAGCTTGATCTCATTCCATACCCCAGATGGCACGGTCTCTCGTATACTATGATGATAGATGCCATGGCCTGGATTTGCCACAATTCTAAAAGAGCCGCTACGAAAGAGTTAGTCTGCAACGTCAAACTCGAGGCCAACGATATACGTACCTGATACCGTATTCCATGTCATCTAATCCTAATTCTACCCATGCCAACGCCTTTGGCAGCACCAACAGCGCCCGCCTCTCTACCGCCCTCGTAAGGCCGCACGACCAAGTCGGCAAAACCTTCCAAGATTCCCCTGACGAAGTTCGTGCCTCCCACGCGCGCACGCCCCCCGATGCTGATGCAGTTGCGAACCTGCTGCGCTCATACATCCCGTCCCCGGCCGCCGTGCGATGTGTGCGTCAGCTGAGGGTACCTGGGTGCGACGACGCAACGGGCGAGGCGAGCGAACCCCCAATGTTTGGGTTAACGTCAGCGGAAAGAATCCATTTTGACGTTGCTGGTACGTATGAATAGGTTTCATGACGATGCCTGAAGTCGCTTTGTCTATATCCGTAGAGATTCCTGAAAAAGCCGAGACTATTCCTGTGAAAGGATCCCACCGGCGGTTGACGATTCTGACGGTCTCGATCTCGTTTCTGTAGCCTGTCAGCTCAGAGTCAAAGTTTGACGGTCGAATGACCTACATACATAGCCTCTTGTGATCGATCTTGAGATGCTACAAGAGCCCCAGCGGCCGCCTTGGACAACTTGATGTGCTTGCCGGCTCGCTTACAGAGCCACACGGCAGGCTGGTTGCTTAGAATGTCGCACCGTAGGTTCCCCAGGGGTAGTTTGTCGTGTAACAACCTCACCGCCTTGAAGACGCCATCCTCTCTCTTCATAAGCGATGACAGCTCTGCAGCGGCCGTGGTAGCCGCTGGCGTGAGACGGAACCGGATGGCCCCAGTGAGATTCTTGACGTTGAACTGTTTGTGGACAATCAGACTAGGACCCGCTACTGATGCTGCCACCATATCACTCCAGAACGGTTAATTGTTTCATATTGGCGAGGAAGCTTTTCGATGAAACAGATGAGACCAGCTCTCCAAAGAAGGGAACAATAGTCCTCGGTCGAGCATTGGGAAAACCGCACGTTGTTATCACGACACTACCGTGGTGAAAGACAGGAGAGACCTGGGTAAAGAGCCACTCACGTGGAGAATATCCTATGAGAAATACGTCGTTTTCACCCGTGCCTCCAAGATTATTTTGCCCTCGCGAAATGATGGCCCTCGCACCGGTCTGGTGAACTGCTTCTACAAGAATCCTGGCCATACGCTCAGGATCTTCGATAGCGATGCTACCAAAGCCAATGTAAATCGGTGTCGGTCCTTGAGCCAAGAAATTGGCTAGGTCGACAGGAGTTGTGTACTTGGGCGGTTCCCGGAAAAAGAAGCCGCATACATCTGATCCCGTTAGTTGTTGAAGCCAGAAACAGCGTACCGATATGGGATGGCCAGTCTACTGGCTTCGCTACTAGTGCAGGATACCATTAGTATGTGAAAGGGATTTCGAGCGTCTCGGCAAGCAGGGGGCTATGTGATAATGGTACAGGTTCGAGATCCATCGTTTTTCGTTAGTCGTTGGTGATATCCTCCAACTTGCCAAAGGCGTTTTGTTTCGCTAGGCGAACGCGGTGACCGTGCTGAAGCTCGCAGCTGAGGGCGAGAAGGGGCCGGACATCGCTACGACATCCGATGACTTGAATGACGATGTTTAACTTGATAGGAAACTGGCGGAATGTTGAGGCTTCTCCCTTTGCCTCGGGGTATCTGGAGAATTTAGGAAATTAGGAAACCTGTATGAGTGGAGGTAGTCGTGGGAACTATCCCTGGAAGGCCGCTATGTGGTGATGTTGACATTTATGCACTGTTTTCAGACTCTTTTGAGTGAGCCATGAGTCTGAAGTTGGAGTGCGAAAAGGATGATAGGGACCCTTATAAGAAAAGCACAAACCGGGGACCGCGATGAGTTTGTATTAGTTAAAAGAAAGCCCTCTTCTAAGACGTCCCCTTTTCTTTTTCACGCCGATACAGATAGCGAACTTAGTTGTGTTTGAGCTAGCTACTCATCCAAGCCCCAGCCTGGATATCGACATGATGACCAGCTTCCATCATGGTATGGAAAGTTCAGTTGAGCACATGCAAAAAGCGGCTGGCTCTTATGCTAGGGGCAGAATATGCCGCGTCATACCCGTTGCAGTTTTCACGACATCTGCCGACAGCTTAGCGAGTGCGCGTGTTTGAATGCGCGTGGGTTTGATCTCCTTGGCCCTGAATCAGGGTCTCCCTCTGTTTTCGAGCTTCATGGCGTGTTTGGGTCGCCGAGTCGTCAATTTGCGGATGGTAGCGCTGACGAATACGCGTATATCGATGGTGTTGTGAAGGTGGCCCTGCGCCTCGCCCCCACTACATTCGAGATCTAATAGCGTATTAAACGTCTATCCGCGTATACAGATTCAACAAGAGTGAAGACGTTCATACCAAAAGATTATCGACCTGAGCGTAGATTAATGCTCCACGTAGAATGTGAATATATATTCCGGCCAAGGACGGGGAAATCTTTGGAGTTTGATCTTTGAAGTACAATTTGGAGGACGATAAAACTCGTGAGATCAGAAAACACCAAGACTCCATGCTTTGAAAGACAAACGACATCTCGAGAGCTTCAATCACCGCACGCCTTTTCCGAGACAACATGGCCAACGAAAACGACTCAGAGGACCCTCAGGCTTATGTGTTTTACAAATACAACCCGTCCATGCCCGCAGCTATAGTTTTCACTGTTGTATTTGGCACTCCTCCACTCGTGGCAGCTCATCCGTAATCGAACATGGTATTTCATTCCGTTCCTGATGGGATGTCTATGTAGGTTGTTAAAAAGTCCTTTGTGGAAACGTCACACTGATGGTCAAATCTAGTCGAGGCAGTTGGCTACATCGGTCGAACTCTGTCAGCCAACGAAGCTCCCGGATTTACCAAGAACCCTTACATTATCCAGTCCATTCTCCTCCTGTTGGGGCCGGCCCTGTTTGCGGCGTCAATATACATGATTCTAAGCCCAGAGCGCAGGTGGGCTTCCACTATCAACACGTCTCCTTTCCATGTGCTAACACTAATATCGACAGGCGGTGCCATGCTCGCAAAAGCCTAAAACAAGGACGACGTGAAAAGGGGCGAGAACATCATCATCGGCGGTCTCGGCATCCAGATCCTCTTCTTCGGGTTCTTCATCATCGTCACCCTCATGTTTCATATGCGCATTCCAGGACAGCCTACCCAGACATCCCTTGAGATCACGAATCCTTGGAAGAAGCTCGTCCTCGTCCTCTACGTGACCAGTCTTCTCATCCTCGTGCGATCTGCTTTCCGCGTTGCAGAGTACGTTGTCGGCAAGGACGGCGAACTCCAGTCAAAGGAGTTATGGGTCTACATCGTTGACGCTCTCCTCATGGCCATTGCGACACTTCTCCTCAACTGGTTCCATCCGAGCCGCGTAATCAACCGGGCATTGGATGCGAAGCGCATTCCTAGCCCGGAAGAGTATGCTCTGGAGAGCTAGCCTCATGAGGGACAGCGAGCGAGGCGCCACTCGCACTCACGCCGTCACTCAAGCTCCCGCTCAGGCTCGAGACATTCGCACTCGAGACATTCGCACTCGAGACATTCGCACTCGAGACATTCGAACCACAGACACGAACAAGTAAGAGATCATTAGGAATGCATTGTGCGCCAGGGGGGAGGGGCAGATGCTACGAAGCTATGCTCAGCTGTAGAATAAAGGACAGATCAACAGACGAATGGCCTCGGAAATCGATGGAAGACTCGTGAAAATAGTGTGCTGTGGGATATCAGGCAATCAAGGCCATGCTTTGCTTGCTGCATCGCAGACCTGCAGAGAGGTAGCTGTACAAGGCGTGCAGCTGCAACAAGGGTGACTCGGAAACACTGGGGTTTGGCAGAGGGGATCAACACATCCAATATCAAGGTCGATTCTAGGAACGCACAACAATATTCCATCCAGGGAGGTATATCATTTTCGACCAGTGTGACGGTTATATCTAGCGTGGCAAAGACAGACTAAATAATATCGGATGGAAAGAGGCTTAAGCTGTTCTACTCTAACAGTTTTGACAGTTTGACAGTTGAATGTTTCGGATGATCTTTTGCTTTTTCGAAGGAAACGTGGGGACATGATCTACTTCAGCTGAGGAACAAATGGGGCTCAGTCGGCAGTTGGTGAGTGAGACATGGGAATTGAGGGCATCAGAGAAGATATGAGGCGAGCGTCAAGAACTCGACAGTCAGATTGTCAAAAGAGGTCAGTCAGATCATTCAACGAATGCCATGGTGATGTGGGCCTTGTTTGTTATTGCCAGGCATTACAAACCGTGCATATCAAATGTTGAATAAGCGGCACAACACCCGCAGTAGAATTGTCGCCTCAAAGAGGAGGCAAAACAGATCGAGACTGAGCCACGGAGAACCTTGAGAGTTAATAAATCGAGAATTACACATCAATGACATTTTTGGAGGTGCCGCTGTCTCCCGATCGCGATCGGCTGAGTGCCGTGGATACCTACTACGTATTAGGTAGTAGTGTGCAGAAACTACGGATACTAAACGTGTCATTGCCGAGCCGAGGCAAACAAACATTTGGCCTAGCACAGCCCGACTATTATAACCAATTTCAAACAAGAAACATGGCAGGAAAGATCCAAAACAAGCGAGGAAAGACTCCTGTGAATACGACAGCCAAAGGACTTGAGTATATAGTACCTGTAAGCCTGAAGTCAACATCATACCAATGACTGATTTGACGTGTTGAGAGCCAGCCGACTGGAGTTGGATGAGCAGTTTCTTCTGAAGCGGCGCTAGAAAAACAATGCATGAACTGGGTCCGGGGAACGCCGGATTACATCAGTGATGACAGGCAATAACACTTGTCGGACCGAGGTACCCAGAAGAACCTCGATCTTCATAGAAACTCTTGCGTCTTGAAGGTATTCACCAGTTGGTCTGATAGGATTGCTGTTGCATATCTCTCACTGGCTCAAGATGCCGCGTCGGTGGCTTCTTGTGATGGTGTTCTCAACGCACCCATCACGGAGATGCCATCAAGCCCAGGTGCGAAATCACTGGCTCCTTCACTGTACCGCTGGGGGTCCGGTCCAGGTCGAGGCCTGTAAGTGCGACGTTGCAACAGGCGCAATGAACAGACAAAGGACCGTGTTTTGGCGAGGCTTTGTAGACGTGGCACTGATCTTTGTGGCGCTGCACTGTGTTTGGCTCCCCGCGTGCGCCACCGCCTGGAAGTGTCCCAGAGTTCCCCCTCTTTCTCGCTTGAGCTCGCCATTCCGCATATTCTACTGGACGCGCACCATAGCAACCGGAATAGAAGATGATGGATGATGAGGTGGCTCTTTTCCCAGCCGTCTCTTCCACCCTCCGGGTTCTGGGACGGTCCCGGCACACAGTGCCGTTTTCAACAGCGGCAGGAGCGGACAAACAATGGACCCGCCCCCAGTGCCC
>JABEYC010000371.1:0-27992 GCA_013266195.1 Fusarium zealandicum
ATCTTTGGAGTCCGGCTTTTTTTGCGACCCACCTGCTGGTTGCATCACGACGGGGACGGCTTCCCACATCCCGCTTCCCGCTCTCTCGCTTCCACTACGAACCAACTCTTCCAAGACATCTACATCCAGCGGCCGCTTCTTTTTGCTCTTGAACGTTCCAGTCCAGGCCGAGCGTTGAACGCGTAATTCATCCCGACAACCAGCGACATCACATCGCAGCTACGTACTATCGTCGACCGTTCAATTGAGGCGTGGCCTGGTTCCATCTCTTCAAGACGCCGCAAAAGAAAAAGCAATTCGCCTGCCGCCAGTCTCCAGTCGCCAGTCTCCAGTCGCCAGTCGCCAGTCTCTCACATATTACACACTACGCCTTCGCTATCAATCACACATAATAAGAGACGACTCCCACCCGAGGATCAGCAACTGTCAACTGTCACAAACTTGGCTGTCTCATCACTGCCATCACGCCGCCCCCTTGTCCTCCCCTCCATCTCCCATCCTAGGTTCCACCTCGAGCCCGCTGTCGTCTGTTTAGCCCCCTCGTGTAAGGCGAAGCAAACATATCCATCCATCATCGTCACTTCTCCTGGGGCACAGGGTCTTTGAACAACCTCCTCCTCCTTCTTTACGCTCGTTGCCCCCTGTCCGTTTCTCCCTTCAACTTCCATCTTCACGGGCATCAACTCGTTGATATCCCACTATCAATCGCCCTAGATCCCAGAGCCACCCGCTAGTCAGCCCGAAATCCTTCGTTCCTAATAACCGAAGCATCCGCTCGTTTTCTGCCCTGGTCCGGCTTCTTCTTCCTCAACCTCCTATAGTGCTGACAACTACGACAATCAACAAGCTTGTGCTTCAGCTTTTGACTGTAACCTCGCTCGCTCCAACAACCCCAATCAGTCCTTTCTACCTAGGCCAGCATCCACTCGGCCTTCCTTCTATTGCGGAGCTCCCTCTTTTACACCTCTTATGCAACCTCACGTCTTCGTACGCCCGTCCCTGTTGTCCTCGTCTTCTCTGTCCTCCCTGCAGGCCCTTGATCAACTAGTCTCTCCCCAGTAACCCCTCAACTGAAACTGTTCTTCCTCCGCCCTCGGATCATTCTCTTCCAGCATCACTTGCTTCTACCACCGTAGTCGACTTGCTGGCCTAATCTACGCCCTTCATCCTCATCGCTCGCCATGGTCTACTGTGGCAAGCCCTCGCGGGGCTGCCAGATGTGCAGGGCCCGCAGAATCAAGGTACGTTGGTCTCGGAGGCTTCTCAACAATCAAGATTTGTTTGATTCGCCTCCTTGATCTCGCTCTCTGGGAGACCACTCTGAAGCCTCTACTCACCACTCGCAGTGCGATGAGACGAAGCCGACTTGCAACCAATGCGCCAAATCGAGGAGACAATGTCCTGGCTACAAGGACGAATTCGATCTCGTCTTCCGCAATGAAACCCAGGCTACCGAGAGGAGAGCCCGAAAGGCCAACAAAAAGGCCATGGCTCAAAAGGAAGGCAAGGATGCCGGCTCACAAGAGATTCCCAAAACCTCGGAAATGATCAAGCGATTCCCCGACCAGTCTATCCTCATGACCCTTCAGCTCCCCGTGGATCAGCAAGCTACGTGTCACTTCTTATCCAACTATGTTCTTCTCCCCGCTCATGATACCACCCGCGGGTACATGGAGTTTGTAATTCCCCTCCTCAAAGCCGAAAAGCCTGCGCCCCATTTCAAGCACGCATTTGATGCTTGTGCTGTCGCCTCTCTGGGAAACCGCGTAGGGCCCGGTAACAATTTCGAGAACGAAGCTCTAGGACACTACACAAAAGCCCTCTCTGCCACCTTTGCCGCCCTGAAAGATCCCATACTCTCCAAGCACGACTCGACACTGGCGGCTGTCCTCATGCTGGGCTTGTTTGAAAACATCAGTGCCAAGCAGTTGGGCATGCTGGCTTGGGGCTCTCACATTGAGGGTGCCATTCAGCTGGTCAGGGCGAGAGATAAGAAGCAGTCGCGGACGAAGACGGGGTTGGCACTCCTTGTTGCCACTCGGACGCAGATGGTATGTGATGAATCCCCAATTCCCCTAACCCTGTAGAGGAAATCGGGCTCCTGACTATTTGCCTAGATCATCCATACACTGACCACAGGCAAATCTCCCATCATGGGAGTTGAGTGGTGGATCAATGATGGTGTCAAGAACCGCTACGGGGCCGAGTGTCAACGACTCAATATTCGCACAGCAGAGCTCAGGGCCGAGGTCAACCGTCTGATGACGACGCTGAACCGGAGCCCGGAGAACATCGAGCTACTACTCGACATGATTCGTCGCTGTCAGATTGTCGACCAGCAACATGTCAGCTGGGCAAAGGAGCTGCCCGAATACTTCCACTACAAGGCCGTAGCCTGGGAGGACCACGTCCCCAACGGCAATTATGGCCTGGCAGAGGTGTTCCCGGGGCGGGTGGACGCGTACCAGGATCTGTGGGTCGTCAGTGTCTGGAATCTGATGAGATGCTCCCGCCTCATCCTGGCGTCGCTGATTGTGCGCTGCGCCGCTTGGGTATGCTCTCCCGTCGACTACCGAACGACGCCCGAATACGCGACAGCGGCCCGGACATGCGTCGACACAATCACGGACATCATCTCCTCGGTCCCATATCAGCTTGGCTGGTTTTCCAAGCGCAAGGAGCTTCTGGAACGAGCGAACCTATCTGCGTTTGGCTGTGGAGAGGAGGATGCCCTCAAAGGCTTACCTGGATATTTCCTTACATGGCCCCTGACATGCGTCCAAGGCCAGGACTACACGACCGATGCGCAGAGGGCATGGATCAAGGGTCGACTGCATTTCATTGGCAACCGACTTGGTGTGAGATATGCCAATATCCTGAATCAGGTAAGGACACCTCTCGAGTCTTTTTTAAGCTCAAGGACTTCTTTTTGCCTTATCGCCGTTGCTTGTCAAGTCCCCTTTCTTTCTTTTGCCGTTTGAGTTTCAGGACTGACAATGTGATGCCTCAGCTCAACCTCCGAGTCCCTTCGATGCTCATCCGCCGGGACGGTCTAATGGCCAGCCCGTATCCCATGGCGCACAACTTTGAGAAGCTGCTCTCGGCGAGGACAGCCCCGCCTTCGACTGGATACTCGATGAACCCGATCCAGCAGCGGGAGGCAATGCAGAAGGCGCAGGTTGAGCGGCAAAAGGACGAGTTGCTGTCCAAGGCCATGGGGACGTCGCTGGATGAAAACGTAGCCGATGGCTTTCTGCATCTGAAAAGTGGTGCAGCAGCGCCCCAGCGATAGCTTGGGTGAGTCTGCGTGGCTCTGGTCGCGGTTATGGGCTGGTCACAGTCTATTACGCGGCTTGAAATCCCGGTTTCTTGGAGTTGAAGGGAAGGTTTGTATTATTCTGGATATTTCCGAGCTGTCTTTTTCACCATTTGGTTACGATTATGGCAGCAGCACGCATTCATGAGAATTCACCTTGCAATGGTAAAGCACAAGGAACTTATTGCGAGGATAAAGCAAGGGGTTTTCATGGGGAAACGCAATAAGACAAGTTATAGGGAATATTTTGTCAATGTAGCGTGGAAATATGTTGGATCATTGGCGTTCAAAATATTCCGCTTTCCATGATTAAACCAATAAGTTACTCGCAAGGCTCCTATGATGGCGGACATACGCAGCGTGTGACTACCTAGGCACGCGTGATCTGTTTCATTCCAGTTTGGATTCACGAGGCGCTTATTGTGACGGGGCGGGCTCAGGTGTTCGGATTGGATATCTTGTGAGCAAATTGGGGGAGCTGAGTTAATTATGTTGAAACTTGTGCATCCGCATCTCGTCAAATTCGAGCCGTGAAATGACCTCGTTCATTCTTACTAGGCCAGATAAAAGCAAACCAAACCCCCGGAACGAAGCCCTATAACCCAGCTTGAGCTGTTCCAAAATGTAGCAATTGCACAAAACACCCATCAACCGAGACTCAGACTCCAGCCCGTCGTCTCGTCAAATGAGTCCATAACCTGGTACCCAGCGCAAACAAAACGGTTGTCTCTGGAGCGTTTTTATGAGCGCTCCAGTTCGTTTATTATGGTCTTGAAGCAAAGGCCGGTCAGTCCCTTTTCTGGCATCTCGAGTCGAAAGTTGAGGTTAAAATTGGAGGTAATAAGAGGTCTACTCTCTCTCTCTCTCTCACTTTTGCTTTTTGCTGTCATGATGTCAGTCGTAAACTCAAAGCGAGATCCTTGAGCCATCACTACGCACTTCTGATCAGCTGGAGGTTTCGCTGTGCCGAGGTTCCACGCCTTGACGACCCAGTTCTGCGTGGCATCGACGTAGTTCTCCTGCTTGAGCTGCTTGACGCCGACCTTGACGCCGTCTTTTGTGAAGACGACATTCTTCTTGCCCATGCGCTCCGACGCCGCGTCCTGCATCTTGGCGACGCTGATGTAGACCTGATAACCGACCCAGCCGCCGACGCCTAGCAGGGCGAGGACGACGAGGAGCGGGAGGACCTGGCTGCGAGCGCAGGAGTCAGCGGGGGGTTCTGCTCGTCGAGGAGGAGAGAGGCGGTGGTGCAGTACCTTATTGTTGACGAGTTCTTGGCCATGGTTTCGGAGCTTGGCTTGTTGAAGGATCGTCGGTAGGGAATGGATCGCGAATGAGGGAGGTGGTGTTTCGAGAAAGAAGATTCGTTGCAGCGATCAACGCAGATAGGGTAAGAGGGAGAAGAAGAGGAATTAAGGTGCAGAGATTAGAAAACAAGGAGGCCGCCGGGGAAAGGGTCGCGCAGAGTGAAAAGCTGCGAGAGGGAGCTGTTGCGCAGGAAGGGGAAGCATGTGGTAGATGCATGTACCTGTTCGCGAGCTCCGTTACGGGAGTGCCAATCGAAAATAGGGTCCTGCAAGACAACAGGGGACTATGGAGGTGCCCGGAGCCCCTCAGCTGGTAGGTGCCCACCTGTAACCTTAGTGGGCGATGCGCTAGGACGTAGGGGGCAACGGGCCCTGTGGGTTTCAGCGCATGTGGGACAGTGGAGGAGTGACAGGCTCGAGGTCAGAACAGCCCGTAATATAAAGAACGGGCGGGACAACATTCATGAGATCCAATATTGAGCTGAGTAAGAATTCCATGATGGGAATGTTGTTCATCGCACTTCAGATCAAATACGTAAATTATTATACGAGTTCATTCGTTTCCCCTCCACACAGATATGCATGCCCGCCGGCTGAGCCACTCGGGCCGGTGCGACGGGTGCCGTGCGATCCTTGCATCGGGGCTGTGCTGGTGATGGGATGGAAATTATCTAGACGGATCCGGAAATATGTTTCTACAGGTTTTCGCCTTGATCTCGAACATGTTTGTCCCTCTTTGGTGCAGAGGTGGCTGTGTCTGTGCAGCGGCATGTAACCCAACTGGAGCATGTGAAGACGATGCAACGATCATCTACGGAGTATAGAGGGTCAAACAAAATCCCACGCTGATGACAAAGTTGGAGCTCGGATTCGTGGTTGCTCAATGGTCAGTTAGCTCAAGGCCTATATTGCCTTCTGGTCAATATGCCGAGTCATACAACTTTTATCTAAGCGTTTCTCTGCAGTGCCGCTTGTAGGGGTCTATCACGTTGAGTGAAGTTTGTACAGGGATCAGTGTCACGGCGCATCTGATATTAGTTGTCGGCGCAAGACGGTATGGAATATACGAATGTCATTATGTATTGCAAGAGTGTTTGATCCACCTCAAAGCCGGCTTGCTACTAGAAGCGACATGCCGTTATTGTAAATGAATAATAGAGTAGGTTTAGTCTTGAGTCTTTTGGGGTTAGATATATATTCCATAGAGTAAGTCGGTGCAGACAACTGTTAGCTGGAGGTTATCAAGGAGGTCATCAACGTGTTGACAAGATGGGCAAACGTGGGCTGGTTGTGCCTTTCCTTTCATAACAGTTCACCTATCCAGGGGCGATCATCGATGAGGAACGGCAACTATGCTCTTCAGCAGCCTAATTCTTGGCGTTGTCAAAATAAGACAAGAACACGTTGCGTTCCGGTTCTGTCAGGCCCTACTATAACACTTGTCAACAGTGAGTTTAACCTTACTTTTTTATCCTCGTAACTAGCAGATAAGTATGGGCTATAATTAAGTATTTTGGTGAATCCGGTCTCGATCGAGTGTTTTTTTTTTAACAGTAAAGAGGTAGATGACTGAAAGTTGCCAGAGATAGGTTGGTCGTCATAAAAGCTCGAGACTTGAAGCAAGACTGGGGCAAGTTGAAGCTCCGACATTTGTGGCTGGTGCTATTGAAAGCTCAAATACCAGCCACAGGAGCTCTCAACTCTCAGCTTCAGCCCGATCAATGGCCATGTCCTAGTAAGATTTCTCGAAGCTGTAAAATGTCATGAGGACACTGTGACTCTAAACACCTTTGAAAGTGAGTCATATCCTCACATGTAAATTATTCTTTTGACCTCATTGTCTTTCTGGCCTGCCGGGGCATCTGATAACGTGGCTCAGGCACCAATCGCCCCTCCTCTGGCAGGTTTCCTTGGCTTTTTGTGGCGGTGTCCAATCCCCGAAGAGGCCAGACTATCCCAGCTCTGAGCTCATCAATCAACAACCCGCCAACCGTCTTCATCATCATCCCAGTCCAAAACCCATAAACCCTCGACTGGGACACTTGGATTTGGAGTCGCCTCTCGTCTTCTTCTAGTCCTCATATCGATACACGTCTGCTCTCGTGCAGTGTCTACTTGACTGACCCTCGACCGATTGACCGACACATCCCCTTCCCTCGGGTGCGCCGCAGCTCCCTTCGCCGCTCAATCATGTCGATGCCTCCTCCTGGCGATGGCTTTGACGGCTACGCGGGCCAGCAACAGGGCTCGTATGCCGCCGAAGATCAGCAGCCTCAACAAGCCTATGATGATCAATCCGCCCAGCAGCCGCAGCAGTACGACCAGGCCGCCCACAAGAAGAAGAAGCGAGGATATGCAGCCCAGGCGTTCGAGGTTGGCAGCGGCGCCAATGCCGTCGTTGGAGGTCAGCCTGTAGGAACTCCTCAACAGTTCGGTTCTGCCCCCGCCCAGGCCGCTCCTGGCTACGGAGGCTACCAGGCCGAGCCTCAAGCTGCAGCTCCCCAGGGCTATCAGTATCCCCAGGGTTACGGCGCACAGCAGCCCGCTGCTCCTCAGACTCCTCAGTATGGATACCAAGTTCCTGACCAAGGTTACCCGGCGCCTGGCGCTCCCCAGCCTGCGCCAGGTGTTGGCGGCATCACCCAGGGCATGGGCAACATGAACATGGGCGGACAGGCTCAACAGCCTCAGGGAGCCCAGCAGGCTCGCCCTGCGGTTCTGAACCAGCTCTACCCTACCGATCTCCTCAACCAGCCTTTCAATGTCTCGGAGCTCGATCTTCCTCCGCCCCCCATCATCCTTCCTCCCAACGTAAGTCGGCGAACTGTTGCGGCGAACGGTGTGCTCAGTTGCTAACCTACATATTCTAGACGAGCGTAACCCCGTCTCCCAACGCAAACTGCCCCCCACGATACTTCCGATCTACGCTCAACGCTGTTCCTACTACCAACTCTCTTCTCAAGAAGTCCAAGCTGCCCCTTGCGCTTGTTATCCAGCCTTATGGCGCGCTCCATGACGACGAGGATCCCGTGCCTGTTGTTCAGGACCAGGTCATCTCCCGCTGCCGACGATGCAGGACATATATCAACCCTTATGTCACCTTCTTGGATCAAGGACACCGTTGGAGGTGTAACATGTGTAACCTCACCAACGATGTCCCTCAGGCTTTCGACTGGGACGCCGCTGCTCAGCAGAGCGTTGACCGATGGCAGCGTCCTGAGCTGAACAACGCCGTTGTTGAGTTCGTTGCGCCCCAGGAGTACATGGTCCGCCCTCCTCAGCCTCTTATCTACCTGTTCTGCTTCGACGTTAGCTACGCCGCCGTCTCAACCGGTCTGCTCGCCACCGCGGCCCGAACCATTCTGGACAGTCTTAACAGGATACCAAATGCCGACCGCCGCACTCGCTTGGGTTTCCTCGCAGTCGACTCCAGTCTGCATTACTTTTCGCTTCCTAAAGACTCGGATGAGAATGGCGAGCCCAATATGCTAGTCGTCAGCGATCTCGATGAGCCTTTCCTGCCCATCCCGACCGACCTTTTGGTTCCTTTGACTGAGAGCCGTCAGAGCGTGGAGACGTTCCTCCAGAAGCTACCGGACATGTTCCAGAACAACCAGAGCAACGGCTCCTGTATGGGATCGGCTCTCCGCTCTGCCCACAAGCTCATCTCTACTCTCGGCGGAAAGATCGTCGTCCTGACTGCATCTCTGCCCAACATGGGCATCGGCAAGCTTGAGATGCGTGAAGACAAGAAGCTACTTGGCACATCCAAGGAGGCCAGTCTTCTGCAGACCGCCAACAGCTTTTACAAGAGCTTTGCTGTGGAGTGCTCAAAGAGCCAGGTGTCTATCGACATGTTCCTCTTCTCCTCCCAATATCAAGACGTCGCTTCCCTCAGCAACCTCCCCAGATACACTGGTGGTCAAACCTGGTTCTACCCCGGCTGGCACGCGTCACGACCTGAGGATGCTCTCAAGTTTGCTTCCGAGTTCAGCGACTATCTGTCCTCCGAGATCGGTCTCGAGGCAGTGCTCAGAGTTCGTGCCACCAGCGGCCTGCGCATGAACACCTTTTACGGCAACTTCTTCAACCGAAGCTCGGATCTCTGCGCTTTCCCTGCCTTCCCTCGCGACCAGTGCTACGTTGTCGAGGTGGCCATTGATGAGAACCTGACCAAGAACGTCGTCTGCCTCCAAGCCGCGGTGCTGCACACCACCTGCAACGGCGAGCGCCGCATTCGTGTCATGACGCTCGCCCTTCCTACGACGACAAACCTATCCGACATGTATGCCTCGGCTGACCAGTGCGCCATTACCACCTACTTCAGCCACAAGGCTGTTGAACGAGCACTGTCGAGTGGCTTGGACGCCGCCCGAGATGCCCTGCAGAGCAAGCTCCTCGAGCTCCTGCAGACATTCAAGAAGGAGCTCGCAGGAGGCAGCATGGGCGGTGGTCTGCAGTTCCCTGCCAACCTGCGCGGGTTGACTCTGCTTTTCCTGGGCTTGATCAAGAACGTGGGTCTCCGGAAGTCTTCCCAGATTCCCTCCGACATCAGATCGGCAGCTCTGTGCCTCCTGTCAACACTGCCAGTACCCCTCTTGATGCGGTACATCTACCCACGACTATACTCGCTGCACGACATGCCGGATGGCGCTGGAATGCCCGAGGAAGAGACGGGCCAGATCGTCCTCCCTCCTGCGCTGAACCTGTCGTCAGAAAAGCTCGTGCCCTACGGTCTGTACTTGATCGACGACGGACAGACGCAGTTCCTTTGGGTCGGCCGAGACGCAGTGCCACAGCTAGTGCACGACGTGTTTGGGGTGGAGGACCGGAGCCAACTCCAGGTCGGCAAGGGTCGCGTGCCGGAACTAGACGGAGACTTCAACGAGCGTGTGAGGGCCGTGGTTCAGCAGAGCCGGGATCACAAGTCGCTGGGCGTAGGCAGCATCACTGTGCCCCACCTCTACATTGTGCGGGAGGATGGAGAACCCAGCCTAAAGCTTTGGGCGCAGACGCTCCTGGTGGAGGACCGAGCCGACCAAAGCATGAGCGCTGCGCAATGGCTGGGCATGATGAGAGAAAAGGTGAGTTGACTTGTCCTGAGCTAGCTTTTCGATGTGGTAGGAACCAGTATGCTAACAGCGATGTCATGTAGGTTGTTCAGTAAATGGAATGGGTCAAATTCATACCCTTGTAGACGGGCAGATGGGTTGGAGCAGTCCTTGTAATACCGAGATGACGAGGGATTCAATGATGGGAAGCTGGAGTCGGGGTATTGGGGGAGTGACCGGCTGGACGAGTAACAGAGAGTCGGAGAGACGAATGATGTCTATTAGAGAGAATGGATTCCTTTGTGAGCCAACATGAGCGTAACAGTCCATTGGAGATCACCCAAGTTGTAGTTGGTTGTAGCTGGACGTCATGACATGGGGATATGATGATGACCAGGCATGACAATGACAGCATATGCAGAGATCGACCTGGGACAACAGACGGACAGAAACAGCTCAACCGATTGACCCTAGCCGTCAAGCTGGAATGCATAGTGATGTAGAGTATTTTTAGAAGCTCTGCAAACGAGGAATGGAACGCTTCAAAGACCCGATGCCTGGGCCAAAGCATGGCCGAGGAGCTAGAGGCCCGCATGAAGTCAGCTCCCCGTCTATATCTGATACAGGCACAAGACAAGTGCGTGATGCCCCTGTAGCAGGGTATCAGAATGATAGCAGGGGCTCACTATCCAATGATGAAACGCAGCGACGGTGGAGGGTGTGAAACACGCGCCTGGGGAGGGGAGGGCGCCAATTGGAGGTGGGATTAGGCGCCGGGGCTTTGTGAAGATGTTATTTTGGGACGAGTTGAACTGAGGTGCATCTTGATGAGAGTCATGAGCGTAGAATCGTCGAACCATCCGAGACTGTCATGGGGATTACTGACAGCTGAATGGGCGGGATGAATAGCGTCGAGAGCTGCAACAGGCGCGTTATGGCTCGTTACTGGAGGGCCTTGATACCCCGGTGGCATGTTGATGGTGAAACGCATCAACCAGTGTCGCCGTTGTTGGGGGGCCAGGGGAGGACTCTTTGTCTAACCGGGATGGACGTCTCTATTTCTCCACCGAAAACCGGGCAGTGCAACGCCATGAATGGGTTCTAATGCCCTGGGATGTTGAGTCTGTCAGTCGCGATGTGCAGCATGTACAAACCCGGGGTCTGAGCTGTGTGATTGGTGATCTGATGTCAGCCTTGGCGGCGGACTGCAGAAATTCAACGTCATTCTGGTGGTTTCTCAGGATGTCGTCTCAGAAAGGTGCTCGTGTTGATGCTATCTTTGTTTCTGGGCTGAAGAGCCAACCCAAGTCAGAGAGAGAGCAGTCGGTTTGAAACGGTGAGCGGCACCACGCCTTTAGCTAAAACGGAACCCCTAGCAGAGGGCTGCCACATGGAAATACAAAGAGGACCACTCTAACCAGAGCCTATCAAAAGTACTCTCCCGTACCTGCAGCCCACCCACACACGCGCAGGGTGCCTTGGGGTGCTGTCCGTCCCGTCCGCTGCCGTCCCAAGCTCTGTCTGCCTTCAACATCCCCCCTCCCCCGCCGTGTCTCTTCCCTTTCTCTCACTCAACCACCATCATCCACTTGAGCTGGTTGTCAAAGGGCATATAATACTATTATCTGCTTCTGGCCCTGCAATATCATTCTGCATCCCTTGATATCACCATCTTATCTACCGTCTTTGTCTGTTCCAGGCCCGCGACTGCTTCATCCAGGCGGGGCTGGCTCAAGCGAACTCCCATCATAAGCTCAAAGAGGTACGTGCTGCTTTCTTGCTACCCCTCCTGGCGATCATTACACTCGAGCATCCGGCCAGTCTAGGCGGCCAGAGAGAGAGCGAGAGAGAAAGAATAGCCACCATCGCTGCCGTCAAAGGGGCCCCGGCTTCTCTTGCAAGCCAGAGAGTTCGTTCGTTTCGCTTTGAGATCCGAGCTCTCCTTGCCTCAATCTCTTGGCGTGCGCACGCATTCCTTGTTCTGCTCCCTGGGCCTTCTCCTGTCTGGACACTGGCGATCAGTCTGGTCGTTACTCAACTCATCCGGGCTTACTACGTACTACGTTCCAACCCCGCCAAGACAAGCCGCTGTCCATCCTTAACCACCCTGCACTGGCTTCATCACATCGGGCAATTGTCCAGTCATCAGGCCAACAGCAGATAGAGAAGTGGACGGATCAGATGGCGGGAACTCCCGTTGGCTAGACTGATCCTTTTCACGTTTCTTTCTGTTGCAGCCTTCCTCCGCCTTTTCAACTTGAATGTCCCATCTTGTCACTTCCTAATTCATGCTGTCTCGCCTCCCCTTGTCTCATCTTATCCTCTACCCAGCCTCTTTGTTCTAGCCTTGCTGGAATCCCTTGCCGTCGCTGGTTCCGTGTCACTGACATTTCTGGGCGTTTGCTCACAGACCAAGTCGCACGACCAGATTCGGAGCCATTCTCCGTAGCAACTGGACCCCGTGTCGCGATCCCCTACCTATACTCACCGTTCGCGACGGCGAGCCGACTGAAACCTGGGCCATTGCCACGACGCTAGCTGTCTACAGTGCTCGACCACCCCCGTTTGTGCCCCGCGCCGCCGCGGGCTATTTGAAGAAGCACGGCCCGAGCGGAGCTGAATCCACGTTTCGCTACCTGGCTTGACCAGAGAGCTGTTGCGACCCTATCGCGAACATCGCCTACCCTTTTTCTTCATCATTCGCCTCTACTTTCGGTCTGTCCGTGGAATATAAACCGGCAGCCTCCAATCTGACAAGTTCGCGCACCGCCTGTTTCTCGACACGTTAGCAGAGTGTACTAGTGTGGAGCTCAGCGCCCAACCCCTCAAATCCTCTTTGACCAAGGCTACGACCGAACAAAGGAGCTTTGGCTGGTCTCGTTTATTGACCTCCCTTTCGCCTTGATATATCAGCAACTCCCGACCGGACGACTGCGCAACCCCAACGCGACGTTCACTAGCCAGACTTACGCCCCCGAAACCTCCTCTTCCATTTCTCTACCACACCGCGGCCATGTCTCGATCGAACCCTCCCAACCCTGTGGGCTCCCGAAAGATCTCATTCAACGTTAGTGAGCAGTATGATATCCAAGATGTAGTAGGCGAGGGTGCATATGGTGTGGTTTGGTATGTCTATCGTGGCTCTAGTCAAGCCCATTCATCGAACCGAGTGCTCACATATCGTCCAGCTCCGCCATTCACAAGCCTTCTGGCCAAAAGGTCGCCATCAAGAAGATCACCCCTTTCGATCACTCCATGTTCTGTCTAAGAACCCTGCGCGAGATGAAGCTCCTGCGATATTTCAACCACGAGAACATCATCTCCATCCTCGACATCCAGAAGCCCCGAAACTACGAGTCATTTAACGAAGTCTATCTAATTCAGGTTCGACCCCTTGTGCCTCGTCGCAAAAGGAGCTACAGTCGCTAACGGGAGAGTATAGGAGCTGATGGAGACGGACATGCACCGGGTGATTCGCACTCAGGATCTCTCCGACGACCACTGCCAGTACTTTATCTACCAGACCCTTCGCGCGCTCAAGGCGATGCATTCGGCCAACGTCTTGCACCGAGATCTGAAGCCTTCCAACCTCCTCCTCAACGCTAACTGCGATCTCAAAGTGTGCGACTTTGGTCTTGCGCGATCTGCCGCTTCTCAGGAGGACAACTCGGGATTCATGACTGAATATGTTGCGACCCGATGGTACCGCGCGCCCGAGATCATGTTGACCTTTAAGGAGTACACTAAAGCCATTGATGTATGGTCCGTTGGCTGCATTTTGGCTGAGATGCTCAGCGGCAAGCCTCTTTTCCCTGGCAAGGACTGTAAGTTGGCCGGTCTCCAGTAGCGAGAGGGTTTACCAGAATGCTAACTTGGGCTTTTACAGACCACCACCAGTTGACGCTCATTTTGGATGTGCTGGGCACGCCCACAATGGAGGATTACTATGGGATCAAGTCGCGCCGTGCTCGAGAATACATCCGATCGCTGCCCTTCAAGAAGAAGGTTCCGTTCCGAACGCTGTTCCCCAAGACATCGGACCTGGCCCTCGACCTGCTTGAGAAGCTCCTAGCATTCAATCCTGTTAAGCGCATCACTGTGGAAGAGGCTCTCAAGCACCCGTACCTGGAGCCATACCACGACCCTGAGGACGAGCCGACGGCACCCCCGATTCCCGAGGAATTTTTCGACTTTGACAAGCACAAGGATAACTTGAGCAAGGAGCAGCTGAAGCAGTTGATCTACCAGGAGATTATGAGATAAATGTGGGGTGAGACTTGATTTGGTTCTAGAATCTGGGATCTGGGATCCAGGAAACGTGGGAGGAAACTTGATATCACGGCAGTTGGCACTGGAGGACTTGGGAATGGCAGATGAATAGCATGGCGACGGTTTGGAGATGATAGATAGAGGCACACAAACACGCACGCACACACAATCACGTTTATGGTTTTATCTTGCATTGTGCGACTAACATGCAATTGCGCATGATGTGCGGCTGAAGTGTTGTATCGGAGATGTATGTTAATGGAAGCCAGAGATTGCAAGCGTCTCGTCGTTGGGTTGGAGAGTGAGTAATGATCATGACTTGGCATGAATGACGATTGAATCATTGTCAAGCTTCTTGTCAGAGGATGGATGGCCCAGTTCAGGTGTGGAGCTATTGAGCGCCATTGGCCAGATAGAGCTAGCATGTGAGGTAACGAGGCTCTCTCGTCCGGGCTTGTTCATGACTATCAGGAAGTTTTGACAACGTGTGCACAAGGTTCAGCGACAAAGGGTCAGCTGGGAGCTGAGCTGAAACGATGATGAGGTCTTTGGGTTCGTGGTGGCCTTGGAGGAAGAGCAGAAGAGAATGTATTGTTGCCCAACTCCGTCATGTAGCGTTATCTCCTAAGCATAGAGGCCATGCATCCATAGATTGTCAGGCGGTTTTGTAGTCGCTGATCCCCGCTATATCTAGGCCCACTAGCTCCCCCCAGAATCCAGGCTACTTTACCTTTCCCTTCGTCAACTCCCTCCAATGTCTTAGATTCAGACAGATCAACAAAAACGCCCAACTCGCAACAATATCACCTACTACTCTCTGCTGTCGAACCTCGACTGGGTCTGAGTCTTCAATGTTTTGACTTGATCCTCGGACCTTTTTCTAGGAAACATATCTCTAGTTTCCCTTTCGCTTCCACCGCCTGTTCAGTATCTATTATCAAACTCTCTTATGAGCTTCTCCGACCGCTACGACTCCCCCGAGACGTCCGACTCGTCTGGTGCTCGTACGCCCTCTAACTCGAACCGCGCTTCTGCCTCGTACATCACCAACATGTGGACCGGTCTGATCCGCCGCTTCTCTAGTGAAGGCTCCCACTTCCCCAGCCAGGCTGACACCGCCTACGACGAAGACCATCAGCACCACAACGGCAAGGACGGCATCAACGGCGTCTTCACCCCCGTACGCCGCACCGCGAGTCCGCTACGTCCTCCTCCGCTGGATCCCCTCGTCCTGCATGGCTACCGGGATAGCACACCAACGTCAGCGAAGCTGCTGACCGGCGCCGTGGCCGAAGAGATTCGCACCATGATCCCCGAGCGGCTGCGCATCGTGGACGACTGGCACCTCATCTACAGCCTCGAGCAGGACGGTGCGAGCTTGGCCACTCTTTACCAACGGTGCCGCCAGTACGAGGGTAAGCGGGCGGGCTTTGTCCTGGTCGTCAAGGATCTAGAAGGCGGGGTGAGTACTATCATGAAGCCGAAATGACGTTTTGCACGAGACTGACGAGGCTGTCTGGCAGATCTTTGGCGCATACCTCTCCGAGTACCCCCATCCCGCGCACTCTTACTTTGCCAACGGCGAGTGCTTCCTCTGGCGCGCGTCTACCATGGCACCGCTGCCGCTCCCGCCGTCGGCCGATACGACCAACGTCAACACGCGCAACACGACGCTCGCTCCGCCGCCGCCCAAGACGCCTTCGGAGAGCACCACGCCCACGGGCTCCCGCGCGCCGTCTCCCGCGCCGAGCGAGGCAGTCCGCTTCAAGGCCTTCCCCTACAGCGGGCTCAACGACTTTTGCATGAACTGCGAGACGGGCTATCTGAGCGTGGGCTCGGGCGGGGGGCACTACGGGCTGTGGCTGGATAACGGCCTACAGCTTGGACACAGCTCGCGGTGTGAGACGTTTGGCAACGAGCCGCTGAGCGACGAGGGGACCAAGTTTGGCATCATGGGCGTGGAGCTCTGGGTCATGGGCGTTTGATGATGATGACGATTGTGTGTGTTTTCTGGATATGGGCACGGCGCTTGGAGTCTTGGTACGGGGTTGTTCCCGGGTGTGTGACGGATTGGATGGATGGGTCTCTCGTTAAGAAAGGGTACAAGGAGCGGAAAAAAAGATGGCAGGACGGACCTGAAAATAACACAAGATATGGGCCTGAAAAGGTTCTTTACGTAAACGCTGTGTGATGGAAAAGTAGATACAATGATACCCGGAGCTGATACTCCCAACTCTCTTGACAATTTGGTGTTGTTTAAAGTGTTTCATTGGGACGAGATCCATTGTTGGCTGTTTTATATATTGCCCTTCTAAAGAGGAAATATTCAGTATAGACAGTCATACTTGAAAGCTACCTTATCAAGCTGCTCTCTTCGTGTATCAAGGATAGTTAGTCCCTTCAGATTGCTCACGTTGTCCCGCAAAGTACTTGTCACATGCATATTTAGGAGACACGAAAGGGGCTGATGCCTTTTGATTATAAGCCCACGTCAACTTGGACGTTGAGTCATAAACTCTTGTATCCCCTCCAGCACGCCCTCCGGCGTCGGCGACTCGGCGCACACATCGGGCTCAAAGCCAAAGGACCTGAGATGATCCCGTGTCGTAGGCCCAATTGTCGCGACAAACGTCTTGCCATCCCGCACAAAGCCCTCGTGGACCTTGTTCGTCTCGGCGTCCAAGACGCCCATGACCCGCAGCAAGCTGTCGCACCCCGTCGGCGAGAATACAACGACCCATCGTATGGGGTCCTCGCTCGTCTCGCCGAGCACGCGCTTGAGGTCCACGGGGAAGCTCTCCATGACGCCCGTCCCGTAGACGACCGTCTCGTTCACGCGGATACGCTCGTGGGCCGGCAGAGCCTCGTCCTGCAGCGTCTTGGGGATGATGTCGCGACGGGTCTCGCCGACGAGGAAGAGCAGCGGAGGGAGAGATGTGCGGTTCGGATACCATTCAGCGTAGTGGGCGAGGATGTAGGGAGCGAGAGTGGCGCCGTTACCCGTGTGGCTGCCGAAGACGGTGAGAGGGGGTTCTTGCGGGACGGCGGCAAGGGCGCGGGTCGTTGCGGGACCGACACTATATACGGGGATGTGTTGGAGGTGAGGCCATGATGTTGTCGGAGGATTGGTGTTGTTGGCGGTGTCTTCTGTCACATGCGAGATGGGTCAGTCACAGGCGCTACTCGGAGCGAGGTCAATTGATACGCGCAACGCACCGTCTTTTCCGTCCTCGACGAGTTTCACGAATGCCTCGACTGCGCGCTGCGAAGTAAAGATGAGGCCGCCGTATTCATGGTGTTCCTGGTTCCCGATGCGCCGCTCACGGAGCAGCGCAGCCACCTCGTTGACGCCCTCACGATGGAACTGGTGCAGCAGCACGGGGACGAACTCTGGCGCAAAGCCATGTCCGTCGCTCTGGGATTTCGAAAAGAGGTCTTCGTACGAGTCGCCCGGGCTTGACCTCGTCTTGAGCAGGAGAACAGGTATCTTGGTCTGCTTCTCCGCGGCCGCCGGGGTCGATTGCGCGGATATCATGGCGAATTGCGCGAGGGCTTGTCTCGGGACGGCGAAATTGAGGGTCCCCCTTTCGGCGCGATAGGGCGGACGAGGGTTTCGGGGACTCTTAATTGGTAGCAGTAGCTAATCTTGGGGTTGTTGGGCGAGCCGAGATCATGAGATGCACGGCGAGAACGGGTGATCAGCAACTTTTGGAGGGACGGGAGGGGCTTGATGGGAAAAGTGGACATGGCGTCACTCACTGGCTGGCAGGCATTATCGATAAGGGACCCCTACTAGGATTAGGTATCAGTAGGTAATTATATACTAAACCCAGCTGAGTTAATGATTGATGTGTTCCTGACCTGCTTGGCCCAGGCCTAATCTAAATAAAAAGAATGCTTATGCAAATATCAGAATTTAGTTTACTAGACATTACTTTAGTCATCTAAAGTTAGTCGATATTTCATGCTGTTTATGCCAAGAGGGTGAATGCTGCTCTAGTGTCCTAAAGCAAGTCAATAGACGTGTATGTTGTTATCGATAAGTTTGGCGATGGAGCTTGTTGTTTAACGGCATGATCTTCGCTTCTCGGGCTGACAAATTAAACCTCACACCACGATCAGGGCCAGCGGCGTCTCGAATTCTTCTTTATCTTATGTGTTACTTACTTTGATTGTGTACAATCCCCTCGACTAATTCATCCGAGGTTCCTCAATTCCCAGTCCCTTAATCTTGCTCCGTCAAAGTCGCCACAACCCAGATCTCACGACAACGCTCCGGTGGTGCCATGGCCGACGAGCCCAAAGATCAACAGCAGCAGCCCTCGGCCACTGCCCCCGGCGCGCCGGCCCCTGCGCAGGGAGGAGGCTCTGCTGAGGCGCCCAAGAAGATCCCCAGGGGCGTGGTCCTGGGCCCAGATGGTAAACCGTGAGTCGACGACCCCCCGGCCGGACTGGATGTCTGATATCCTCTCGTCATATTTCCGTGTCGTCGTAAATCGCGTCTATTCGCTAACGGTGCTATCTCTCTTTTCCGCCTCTGCCACAGATGTCGGAACTGCACCTCCTTCGCTGCATGGGCCGCCCAGACAAAAGGCACCCTTAAGCAGGACGCCGCCCGGCCACAAGGCCCTCCGGCCGACTGCCCTCCGGACGTGGAGCAGCTGGGCCGGAGCACTTGGACGCTGCTGCACTCGATCGCGGCGCAGTATCCAGAGCAGCCGTCCAGGGGCCAGCAGTCGGACCTGCTCAGCTTCGTGGGCCTCTTCTCCAAGCTATACCCGTGCTGGTCGTGCGCCGAGGACTTCCAGGGCTATCTCAAGCGGGACGAGCCCAAGGTGAGCAGCCGCGACGACTTTGGCAAATGGCTGTGCGGTGCGCACAACGATGTGAACCGCAAGCTGGGCAAGCCCGAGTTCGACTGCTTCAAGTGGGAGGAGAGGTGGCGGACGGGCTGGAAGGACGGCCGGTGCGATTGAGCTGAGGACGAGGCTGGGATCGCTGGCCGGACCGGTGCTCCAGGGTCTAGGTCGGTGATCTGATTTCTAGGGTTTCCTCGGTGAGCGGTGTACGATATTGGTCTGAGGTCCATGTCCCGTCCTTTCGGGAGGCGCACCGGTTGGATGGACAAGATGGATCGTGTATTTGTGTTATGTCCCCCGACGACGTGGCTACGGCCAGGGCCAGATCGAAAGAGAAATGGGATATCTACAGAGGAGGATAGATGAAGGGCAGCATGGCATGGACGTGGATATGGACATGGGAGAACCGCGAGTTTAGACTAAGGGGGCCGGATAGAAGCGTGTAATGTATATAGAATCTCTTCTCACGATATAAGATACAGCAGCTCTTGTATAACACCAATGTACATGTATGGAAGGGCACCAGATAAAGAGAGGATGACTTGAGCAAAGCCTATACTACAGTATCCAGGGGTATGTCAGTACGCCATGGCTATCCTGGGAGGCATACAAATCTCCGTCCCTCGTCTCGGTGAGGCGTTACCAGCCTCATCGAGCCAGCTCCAAGTATAACTTACAAGCCTCGTCTACCAGCAACAAACCAGTGATGTCCACCCCCATGCCCGTCCATCCCTGCTATATTCGGCGGTCTCGCCCTTGGCCAGGGTGTGATGAGGCTTTCCCGCGATAAGGATGATCTGACATGGCATGGCACGGCACCCAGACCGTAACTCTGTTGTCCAACTACCGGCCCGCCTGTTGCGAAGGGGCCGGCCGTCCCAGATTTCAGGTTACCTTACCCTGTAACATCCCATCTCGGCAGGGGGGTCACTAGATATGGAGCTTGTGAGTAATTAATATAGCACGATATCGACTCGACCCTCGTATGCTCATACCCGACGGCCAGCGGCGGAAAGGCGAGGCAAGCAGAGGCTCGGGGACCTCAGACGTTGACGGGCTGCAGCGTAATCGACGCAACTTGCCGATCGCATGTTGGTGTCCGGATAATATGGGTGCCAAAAGGGCCCTTTTACGGATACGGGATCCCTGCTTTTAGCCTCTTGTTGGTGGACGGGATATAGAGAACAACATTGTCGTTTCTTGTCGCGGCGACGTTCGGAACGAAATCCCGCCACCGTCTTGAGTCAATGCTCGTGGGATGCGACGTTTTCATGCGGGATATGCCTGCGACAGACGATGGTTGCAGACCTGCATCTGCCATGTTGTCACTTATACTAGATAGTAGTAGTCTCGTTTATACTTGGTGTCTTGTCATTTATGAGAGGCCATGATATCCCGCCACCACCACCACCACCACGAAAATAGACCCGTCAGACTCGCGCACTTGGAGTATTTGACGCCAATTACCGCATCTTGGTTGGCCGTAACTTTCACCGACGGAGCAAGAGCATGAAAAAAACAACGCCATGATAACAATCCATCGCCATTCCCGGGCGGGTATGAAGATCATTTATGGCCTGGTTCCGGCGTCGCGCTCGGCGGCACAGAAAAACGTGGTCCCCGGCCCAGCCGGAAGAACTAAACTAGTAGGTACCTAGACAACTAACTAGTAATAGTAGAGCTGTGGCAGTAGGGACCAGGATGTCGAAATCGGTGCAAGATGGGGATCGTGGCTTGTTCGTGTCGTTACCGGATCGTACCTTTTTCCCTGGATTATTGTTTGCTTTTTTTGCGACCTTGTTCCTTGAAGAAGAAGCATCCGATCGTCAAGGGTTCGTTCCCCTGTTTTCCTAGACGTTTTGCTGCAACAGGACCGTTCTCGATCCTAGTCTGCCCGATTGGGGGGCCCAACTGGACGAGCGAGCGAGCGAATGAATGAGAACCTTGCATCATATCATGATTGCGGTTTTCAAGAGCCGCCCTGCCGTGGCGTCGGTGGCATTACATCACCATCCACCTCCAACTGCAGTACTGTAGCAATACTGTAGTAGATGTGGCTCACGTTGGGGATAGGCATGGTATGTACATACTCGCCCTTTCGCGCTCACCCGGGAGCGAATGTCATGCTGGGGTGTGCTCCGATTGCGCTCCCCATCACCATCATCATGGTCTTATTTTTGGACAATCAATCAGATCAGTTGCAGCCCATGGCCCTAGCTGATGGAGGCTAGTGAGGCACTCGAGGGCAAGGATCGAGTGCGTATACGCCCGCTCAAACGTTGAAACTGCTTCCACTTCCACTTCCACTTCCACTTGCTGCTTGCCTTGGTCAGAACATATAAACATGTCCCCTCCTCCTCCTCCTCCTCCCGATGCGGCTTCTCTCTCATCTTCATTCTCATCTGCTTACCTATTACTATTACTACTGCTACAACATTCCATCCATTCTATTGTCTTGGCTCCCAATCACCTAGACAATCACCCGCAACCCTTATAGCTTCGAGCTTCCTCCCCCTCCTCTTCTTGTTATTCCTACCTACCCCACCAAAGCTCCTGCAAGCTACCACGTCAACCTCTGTACCAGCACAACAACCGCCATCATGAGTGACGATAACCTCAAAAAGCCCGTCGACGTCGCCGAATACCTCTTCAAGCGCCTCCACGAGGTCGGCGTCCGCTCCGTCCACGGTGTCCCAGGCGACTACAACCTCATCGCCCTCGACTATCTCCCCGACTGTGGACTCAAGTGGGTCGGCAGCGTCAACGAGCTCAATGCTGGTGAGCCTCATCATGACTTCATCTCAGCCCCTCCGCCTTCACTTACTGACATGTCCCACCAGCTTACGCCGCCGATGGCTACGCCCGAGTCTCCAAGATGGCTGCCCTCATCACCACTTTTGGTGTTGGTGAGCTCTCTGCCATCAATGGTGTTGCCGGCTCCTTTTCCGAGCACATCCCCGTCGTGCACATCGTCGGCTGCCCCTCGACCATCTCTCAGCGCGATCAGATGCTCCTCCATCATACCCTCGGCAACGGCGACTTCAACGTCTTTGCCAACATGAGCTCCCAGATCTCGTGCAACATGGCCAAGCTCAACAAGCCCTCCGAGATCGCTGAACAGATCGATGTCGCTCTGCGCACCTGCTGGCTCCAGTCTCGTCCCGTCTACATCATGCTCCCCACAGATATGGTCCAGGCCAAGATTGAGGGTGCTCGCCTCGATACCCCCGTCGACATGTCGGAGCCCGAGAATGACGTTGAGAGTGAGGACTTTGTAGTTGACGAGGTTCTCAAGGCCATGTACGCCGCCAAGCGCCCCGTCGTCCTTGTTGATGCTTGCGCTATTCGACATCGCGTGGTCGAGGAGGTGCATCAGCTTATCGACAAGCTCGAACTGCCCGTTTTCGTCACTCCCATGGGTAAGGGTGCCGTGAACGAGGACCATCCCAACTACGGCGGCGTCTTTGCCGGTGACGGCTCCCATCCTCCCAAGGTCAAGCAGATTGTCGAAGACTCAGACCTGCTTCTCACCATCGGTGCCCTCAAGAGCGATTTCAACACTGCCGGCTTCTCCTACAGGACGTCTCAGATCAACTCTGTCGATTTCCACAGCAACTACTGCAAGGTCCGATACTCGACATATCCCGACGTTGCCATGAGAGGAGTTCTGCGCAAGGTCATTGACAAGGTTGACCCCAAGCAAATGCCGGCGCCTACAATCCCCGACGTCCAGAACGAGGTTGAGAAGAACCTTGACGAGTCATCCACAATCACTCAGGCTTGGTTCTGGCCCCGAGTTGGCGAATTCCTCATCCCCAATGACATTGTCGTGACCGAGACTGGAACTGCAAACTTTGGTATCTGGGACACGAGGTTCCCTCCTGGCGTCACTGCCCTCAGCCAGGTTCTCTGGGGAAGCATCGGCTGGTCTGTTGGCGCTTGCCAGGGTGCTGCGCTCGCAGCCAAGGATTCTGGCAACGGCCGAAGAACTATTCTCTTTGTCGGTGATGGATCATTCCAATTGACCGCTCAGGAGCTGAGCACCATGATCCGACATGGTCTCAAGCCCACAATGTAAGTTGCTCTTCATTCTCTGCCGAGATGGCCTCCACTAACTCGTCCGACAGCTTTGTCATCTGCAACGATGGCTTCACCATTGAGCGCTTCATCCATGGCATGGAAGCTGAGTACAACGACATCAACAACTGGAAGTACAAAGAGTTGGTCAGCGTGTTTGGCGGAGAGGATACATGCAAGACATTCACCATCAAGACCAAGGACGAGCTCAACAAGCTCTTGACCGACGAGGAATTCAAGGCCGCCAACTGCCTCCAATTCGTCGAGCTCTACATGCCCAAGGAGGATGCTCCTCGCGCGCTAGTCATGACGGCCGAGGCCAGTGCTAGAAACAACGCAAAGCAGAATTAGACGGCGGCAGCATTTTGCTATAGAGACACCTGTTCCTGGTGAGCAGCTAAGGAGCAAGAGATGGGCTGGAGTTGATGATCAGATGGTCGAGTCCTAGTCTCGACCAATCTTAATGGGAAAGAATGATACGCATTATAGACGGGCGGGTTTTGTTTTTGCAGGTCTCTACCTGAAATTGAAAAGAATAACTATTACAAGAATTGGCCTTGATTGGTGTTTTGATGTTTGATAGTTGGAGTGTGAATTGAATCGGTTGATAGTAGAGCAAGACCACCTAGAGACGCAACACGTGATACGGTGGCTCGCGTCGAAAATCTCCATGCACCGTCAGAGCTTCATAACTAACATCAAGACGTGTCCCTCAACTTTCTCATCAACACAACTTGATCGTTTCAACAGCCAATTTCTTCTCTCATTGTTTTCGTTCACCTCCTCGCCATCATGACCGACGGGGCAAACAAGCGAAAGGACGGTCCTGGTGGAAGCGATCCCGCTCACAAGAAGAGCAAGGTAAGTCACAAGCTGAGCGTGGCCCATTGTTCGCTTCTCTTTCACCCACCTCATCACATATCTTACTTTTCACCTCGCCATCCCTGCCGACTCTCAACGGCCACAGCCCCGTTGGCCAATGACTGATGCTGATCATTCACCAAGGGAGGCAGTGCTGGTAGATGGCAGACGCCACACCAAAAGGCCAGACAAACCGAGAGGTCGGAGCTGGGAAGGACACTAGAAGTTAACGATGTCGGCATCTGGGTGACGTACGCTCGAGGCATGAAGGGAAAGGCCATGCGGGAGTTCAAAGCTCTTTGTGACGAGGTATGTGCCCTGTGCATCGGCCATCAGACCTTGGGGGACACAACTGACCGAGATCCTGCAGTATGGCGAGTCGCTGTTTGGAGTGAAGCCGCCGAATGCAGAGGAGGATGAGGACAAGGAGGGTGAGGAGCATCAAGACATTGAAGCTTCCATCCAGCAGGAATTGGCCGGCATGGTGCCCCAGAAGCCCACGACCAAGCAAGTCTTTACCATCATCTCCACCGCCCTCGATTGTGTATTCTTCATGAAGACGATGAAGCCCGTCGAGCCTCTTGAGCTGGTCGCCCGCATCTGCCAGGATGCCAAGGACTGCCCGGATCCCAGGCAGCGCAAGGTCAGGTACATCAACCGCCTGACGCCCGTCTTTGACACGGACCGGGCCACCGACAAGGGCATTGAGAGAGTAACTCGATCTGTGCTGGCTCCTCACTTCCAACTCAAGAGCGAGACAGGGGACCATGTTGCCGAGGAGGCGGGGCCTGCAGCCTGCACGGTAAGTGATGATGATGATGATGATGATTCGCGCAAAGTGTCGTTTCCAGAGTCTGATGAGAGGTCTTGCTTCCAGTACGCGATCAGACACACCATTCGAAACCACACCGCTTTCAAGTCGAGCGCCGTCATCAAGATGACTGCGGATTTGATCAAGCCCGAGCACAAGGTCAACCTGACGAGCCCCGACAAGGTGGTACTGGTCGAGATCTTCCAGGTAAGCGGCCCTCGCGTGCTGCACCTATCGCGGCATCATGTTGCTAACTAGCGTTGAGACGTTTTGCGGAGTCTCCGTAGTCGATGGCAAGCAGTGGGAGGAGCTCAAGCGTTACAATATAAACGAGCTGTACAAGTTGACCCCGGAGAAGGAGAAGAAGAGCGAGCCCGCTGCCGAGGGAGCCGTGGAGTCGAAGTAAAGCTTGGGGTAGCCCGCATGAGGCGCGTGTTCGCCATGTAACTCTGCAAAAGCAATCAGCATTCGAGATGGGCCGAGACCTTGGTGATGACCACACGACAAAGGACGGGCTGAGTTTGGCGAGGCAAGAGGTTATCTAAAGCTAGATGGGCATGATCACTGAGTGGTGTCATGGCCGTACGGGTGGAATCTCAAAGCCTTGTTAACGGCCAAGCTCCAACATGAGTCAGTTGGTCACAACAGCAGCAGGGGACACCGGTGTTCCCAACGACAGGGTTGTTCTTCCCGAGGGAAATAAAGGTCATACGCTGTCACACGAAGGCATGGGTGCCGGTTGGATATCTCGACGGGAACAGACATCGGTCAATAGATTGGCAGACTCTTAGCAGAGTCTTGTCAGAGACACCAAAAACAGCTTTTGCTTTCCAACACGCGGCTCAATGTTTACATTCGCCTATCAGCTACGGCTTTCAGACTCGATGCATATCGGAGGCATTCACTCCGCCGCTTACTATCAGATTCGGCCCCGGCCCAAGACATGCACGCGCAAACGCTCGACCGGGATACTGAATTGCCGCATCGGGTATTGATGAGCGGGAGCAGGATACCGAGACAGCCTACTGTAGTCAAGAGGACTCCCGGATTGTTCCAACAAAGAACTGAAGCCCCTTTGTCATGGATGATTTGGTCAATTGTTGGGCGACTGATACCTACATACATCCAATGCTTGCAGAGCCCCGGCAGTTGAGTCCCGGGGAGTCCCCTGTTGGTCCGTAGACGGCCGATGGGGTTCGGCCCCGAGGCCACGGGCTCCACTGAGGTTTTGTTCCGTCTGATACCTCGAGGTCTTGATCCAGGACCTGGGTACTAGATGCTTCGAAATCCGCAGTGGCCAGCACGACTGGATCTCGCAGCTCCACGTGTACCTACAAAGGAATCAAGATGACGCGCAAGAGGTCCTGAGAATGACAACAGCATCCCATCCCATACGAATAAAAACAACAACAAGGACAAAAGTCTCCTGGGGTCCAGGGTTAGGTGGTTGTTCGCGGAATGCCGCTCAGGTCAGCTTCGCTTGCGGCAGCCAATCATAAATTCTCCGACTCGCTTGTCGATGCACGCCAACAACCCCTGGGCGCAGGGATTTCGAGTCTTGATCCATTGTATTCTGCAGCAGCAAGTGGCGGGCGAATTGTGCACATACCAAAACCATGTGACGCTTCTCGAACCATGAGCGGAAGCATGCTCGCTCGCTCGTCCGTCATGACCCTGTGTCAATCAACCAACTTGGGACTGACTGACTGACTCTCTTGGCCAGACTAGGCCGGTTGCAATACACGGAAGCGAAGACAGCAATGCGGTCTTTCCGCTCTATTCCGCCCTCCAGACGAAGGCGAGGCGAGGCGAGGCGTACAAGGCGTCTTCCTAGCAGATTCTAGTCTCATCTCTTCATCACGGATGGCCTCGCCCTCGGCTTCACCGTTCCGAACGGGTCTGTCTACGGGCCCCTACAGGTTCATGCCATGGGGTCTTGAACGACGAGTATACATATCGTCTAGCGAACGCCCTCTGTAAAAGACCGGTGAGGCGCTGTTGATCTCGCTCAAGAAAAGACCCGGTGATGGGCGATGGGCGATGGGCGATGGATGGGCTCGCTATCTCAACCACTTGCACGTCCGTTACGCCCGCGCACTCGGTTCTCCATTCCGCCCTCTCGCTGGATCCCTCCTCATGAACCCACCACGTCCAGCCCATGTCGTGGCTCATCTCTCGCTTCTTCGCCCGTCATGTCGAACACATCCCTGTCTTTTCCTCCACACCGGGATATGAACCCCCGTCCCTCTTATATACCTACATTATAGGTACGAGGTATTCACTTTTGCGGCACTCGTCAAGGGGGGAGATATGCTGGCGTCACGCCGTTTTACCCACCAACTACACATTCAACTTGGCCGGCTTGTCTCGTCTAGCTCTGCTTCTACCTACGCATGAGGCGCCTCGAGGAAAACCCAACCCCAACTGCATCGCGGAAGCTAACACGTCCCTTGAACGAGACCCATGACACGGTTGATGTCCGTGTCTTATATTCTCTACCTTTCTCCGTCTCTTTTCCTCCTCTCGATCTCTGCGGCTGTCATCAGATACTCGGCCTCTCTCTCTCGCCAGACTAGAATCGCATATCAAAGGCTCTCAAGTGCTGAGGACCACCACCACCATCTTCTTCTTCGTCTTCTCCATATACTCCACGGCCACTTGATGCCAGTCGAAACAACTGTTTCATCCTGTGTTGCAAGCCTCTCCCTATCAGGCACGCACTGGAGACATCAAACATCCTCGAATCTCTCAAAAGTAATTCACTAAACCAGGCACAAGACCCAGACGCCATTCTTGGGCGTCCCAGTAGCCTCGGCCATTTCTCCCATTTAATATCACTAATCATCCCAATCCTTATACACATTCATTCATTCATACATACATACATTCATCCTTCTCCTATGACTCGACCGTCGTACCAATGCACCCTTCGGGACGACGGCACTCTACCCCCCTCGTCCCAGTGCGTCACGCAAAGCTGCAACCTTGTACAAGACAATATCCCCCGTTCGGCCCGGGACTTCTTCTCTGCTGCATTCTCCTCCGCTTCCGCTTCCGCCTCCGCCTCCGCCTCCGACTCCAATCCCGATCCCATGGCGGCTGCTCCGCCTGATAAGCATGTCCTCTCGCTCCTCGGCGGCATCAGCCCCCGTCTGGCCGTCCAAGAGCTCGAGGTTCTCCCCTCAGCCCGCCTTCAGCGTCTCTATAACGTCAAGGTCACCGAGGGGCCGAGCCTCCTGCTCGCCCTTCCTCCTCCTTCTGTTCTGCGTCTGTTACGTTCTGAAAAGTCTTCCATCGGCTCTGAAGCTGCTGTTCTGAGGTGGCTCTCCTCTGTTGCTCGGGAGAAGAAGATTTGCTCGAGCCCAAAGGAAGTAACAGGAAAGGACTCATCGAGCAGTGACCTCTTGACTGGGTACCTACCTATACTCGTCCGCCATG
>JABEYC010000372.1:0-56643 GCA_013266195.1 Fusarium zealandicum
CGCACCGACCGCTTTCTCGCGAGCAACCCTGCCCCGGCGCCGTCCCCGCGCCAGACAACATACGCCCCTGAACTCGGCGCCACAGCCGAGCGCGACGCCGAGGACCAGCGCCGCGCGCAGAGCCAGAACAAGACCAGGGCCGGTGGGTGGGCGTCCAAGTCGCTTTTGGAGCGCGAGATGGAGATGGAGCGCCAGAGGCAGCGCGAGTGGGAGGATTCGCAAAAGGAGACGGCCGCCGCGGTGCGCTCCAACGAGGGCGTTGAGGGTATCGGCGGAGGTGTTGGTGGGAGGTGGGATGTCGGGCAGTGGGCTGGCTTCACCGGCGGTGATAGCCAGAATAGGGGG
Source organism: Fusarium zealandicum (assembly GCA_013266195.1). NCBI lineage: Eukaryota > Fungi > Ascomycota > Sordariomycetes > Hypocreales > Nectriaceae > Fusarium > Fusarium zealandicum. Next base: position 346 of record JABEYC010000372.1, read on the forward strand.
GCGCAGGGCATTGGGGCTGGACGGAGGCAGATTGTTGGGCCGCGACCACTGCCGGAGCATCCGAGGTAGAGTCTCAAAGCCTGGACAATAAGAGTAAGCTGTGAGGGGATAAGAAAGGACGCTCTCAAACACGATGAGTGAGTGGTATCATCATAGTAATTGGCCACTTCTGGATTGCCCAAAAAGCCTCCCATGGCAAGTGCTTCTGTTATTCTCATAGCCCGACAGCTACACAAAGGAAAGCTCAGTGTATCCATGTTTTCGCTACGAGCAACGTCCCTGTCTTTTGTCTATACCCAGCCGTAAAAGGTGCAATGCTATCCTTATTCTATAACACCTTGCTCCAAAGGCATCAAGCGTCGTGATCTGGCTCACCTGCCGCAGCCTCATCTCGGCACCGCTTACACATACACCAGCCGCCGAGACTGCCCCGTGCCCACTCCCGGCGCTGCTGAACGGGCAAGTTGACGTCACAGTAATGATTCAGGATCTCCTCGCCGCGCTTGATGCCTCCTGGCCGACCGTCTAGCACGCGCTCTCGTCTTGCCTCAAGGACCATGCGGCCACCCCACTCCCAAGTTACGTTAGGATCGCAGTCGTGATTTGCAAGACACCAGTACGGGTGGACAGCGGCTACGTCTGGGCGTCCGTCTCGGGGGTTCTTCCGAGCAGAGGCTGTACCGCGGAACTTGGCGTACAAGGTGTTTAGAACCCATAAATCGTAGTCGGCCAGTGTAGCGTAGATATCAACGTCCATCTTCTCGAGCACGTGAAGCGGAGTTTCGATGTTGTATTTAAAGGAAAAGGGAAGCGTCCATTCGGGCGGAGGACCGGCGTTTGGGCAGACGTTGATGTCGTTAGTTCGGGTAGGGACAAAGTCGCCCCAAATGTACTTGACCTCCCGTACATCCAAGGGGCTGATTTCCTCATGAGTTGCGATCGCTATTATGCGAGAAAGTAGCAGGAGATAAAGAGTCTCATCTGCCTCAAATGCGTCGGGGTCCTTCGCAATGGCATCGACGTCTTTTTCGCAGACTGCAGGGTGATATCGTTCCATGGCTTGGTCGTGACAATACTGGGTGCAGAAGACTGTGTCATAACACTCGGAGCAGCTGACGGGCTCGTTTTCACCGCCCAGAGGCGGCAATTCGGAACTGCAGGCGTCGCAGATAGAGTCCTTCAGGCGGTTATTCGCAGTGAGGAGGGAAAATTCTCGAAGAACAACTTCGCCAGGGGCGATGTCCTCCTTGGCAAAAACGCCGAGCTGCTTACACGTGGGGATGATTTCGTAGTCGTCTGTATTGCTAGCCCCCTCAAGCAAGATAGGCAGCGTAGCAACCTCGACGGCGCACTTGGGTGCCATCTGACCCAAGTGTTCGTTCAGGTCCGCAAGAGACCCGGGCGAGAAGCGATCGGGCTCATGTTCGTTCCAGGGATACACCTCACGGCGAACAAGGCCTTGGTCAGGGAGGTTATGCGAGTCGATATCGACATCGTCGCGGCGGAGTCTCCGGCGAGCCACAGTAGTGATGTTGCTCTTGGTATCGAGCAACTCCCGATTCGAAGGTGAGAGCTTGAGGCCACGCTGGCAGAAGCTGGCAGCGCTACCCAGAGATCCGCAGAGTAAGAGGCCGAGAGAAAGGATCTGGTAAGCGCGGACGGTAGCTAAGGTAGCCAATCGCCTAACTAGTTCGTCGCTCGTTTCTGAATCATCCTCGGGAACCTGGAGCTCGTCTTCTGGGAGGTTGCCGTGAGCCAATACATCAGGAAGGGGAACTGCGGTGTGCATTTGTAGAGACTCGAGGGCTTGCTCATGATATTCAAACCCCTCATTTAGAACCTCGTCGGCGAGGAGCAGAGCGCGATACGCATCACCGGCGGCGAGGTCCGGATATCCCAGATCCGAATGGACAACTGCCCGCTCAAGGTACAGGATCAAATCGTAGGGCAGGCTGGCAAGCCCTTCGGTTAGCTGCGACCGTCTGTCCAACAGCTGCTCGTTCCGAGCTGCCGGATCCATGTCGAAGACCTGGGAACCCAGATCGGATCGTCGGACGGAAAGCTGTATAAGTTGAGGCAAGAGTAAGGAGGGGCGACGATGGAAACTTTAGCTAACGGATATAAGCGATAACTCGTCTGCGGAGCCGACAGAGCAAGGTTGGAACCAGTATGTGTATTGGCGGTGACAACCGTAGGGCTTAAGGGTTTGTCGACAACTGAGGATAGCGGCTCCCGAGCTGCCAGACAAGGATCGGGGTGTTGGAGGCCAGTAAGTGTGAGAGTCAAGGACGGGCTCAGTCCGGGGACGCCTATTCGTTGAAGGTCTTTGAGTCAATGTATGCAGCCCTGCCCACGGAAGGTTTTGGTGGCAGGTCGTGTGGATGCCACTGTGCAAGCGAGTGTGCAACGGGAAGCCGGTGGCTCATGTATGGCCTTTTGGCAACCAGGGATTGTTCTTGGTCCAACACCAGCCCACGACACATCCGTCAAAGCCACTGAGAGGAGATACCGTCCCAAAGGACAGGGTTTGGGTGCGGGAAGAGACGTTGGAGCCGTTAGAGACCCTCAATTCCCCAAATGGGGGGAGGGAAACGAGGTTGAGAGAGAAGTTGAATAAGACGCAATCTGGTTGGCGACGATTGGTGACGGCGGAGCGAAGGGTCCGGCCACGGCAGATGCGCTGTCGTTGAACTTGACAAAGCTGAGCAGTGCCGATGTTGATGTCTTCTGCAACGCAAATATGTGATTCTGGTGTCCTAAAAACAACAAAAACAATCAGATAACTGCCAGCCCTTTCATCCTCCTTGTTTCTCACTGTCAAGAAGGTGAGTCGAGAGTGAGTTTTTTTGATCGCCAGGGTCCATCCATTCTGAAAACGTCCCACAGGTGGGAACTAAAAAGGCCATCCACACCACCCTCAGAGTGCAAGAGTTCGTATTCATAGGCCAGCCAGACAAAAAGAGGCCAACCAACCAAGCGCTCAAGTAAAGCCTCGCTGGATTGATGGCAGCTGAGGGAACATGAGCCGGCGCTAGAGAGGCCGGGTCGACAACGTCTTTTTTCCTCGTGCACGCACAAACATGTAGAAACTCGCATGTCTGAGAGTCTCGTTTCTGACAGGGAGAGCCGCCTGCCATTGGTTCGTTCGGGAGCTGTAGAATCCGCAGCATACCTACCTAGGTAGGTAGGTACATGGAAGAACCACGCAGGGCCAGGCACAGCGATGAGTGCGAGCAAGCACTCACCGTCTCTTGGACGAGTACAAGAGACATCATCCACACAGCAAGGGACTGCCAAGCTGGGCGGTTTCGTTCTAGCCCGTATATGGTGCCGCCTGTTTTTGATGCTGCGTCTGAGTCTTGGAACTAATAGCCATTCATGCAAGAGTGAAGAGTTTTAGAGCTTTGATTGTCGTTAAACCTATTGGAGAACCCTACCCTAAAGCCGTGTCGTGGCGTGCGTCCATCTCGCTGTTATATCGGGATGTGAGAGGTAAAAGAAAATGTGTGAGGCTGCTATGGTAGTGGAGGTAGTAACTTCCATGATTGGAAGCGTGATGGAGGGGGGAATTACCGGGAAGGTACAGAGGGGTTGGTAGGTAGGTAATAGGGGAGGGGCAAGGCTCAGGTCCATGATAGAACCCAACATAGAAACCAGATCTAACTACTCTTATGAATTTTATAACGTAGAAACTACTAATATAGGAAAGATAGCAAACTCCACAAGCAATTTGTTTCTTGTAAATTAGATCGTCTTTGCGATATAAACCCAGCCTTTAATCGCTACTCGGGAGGGGTTAAAGTTCAAGGAAAATGGACCCCCAGCCACTGAAACAATCGAAAAAGGCTACGTCATAATAAAGAAGGCTCAGAAACGCACCCCGGCAAGCACATGCTTGTGGCGTCAAACAACGTCTTGGCTCCCAACAGTTAGCAGTGACAAGAGAAAACGGAGACCACCTACCGTCGAGGTGCATTGAGAAGCAGGGTTCGTTATTCAACTCCCGCTTTACCTTGTTATCACGTTGCAAGATATGCGGGTACAAAGGATCGACTAAGTTCTATCAAGTCTCGTCATAAGAATATCAGAAGTTAGGACAGCCTCATGATAAATGCTTTCCTTATCCTTACACTCCCTTACCCAAGTTGCAGAGAAGTCTTAGCTAGCGCGTAGGCTTTTCTTTACCAGCATTTACATGTTATTGCCGCCCCAAGACATGGGAGGCCCCATTACGCTTGCGGCGCAACGGCGAGGCATCCAGAAACTCGAGGCAGAACCAAAGACGGAGCCGACAGCGGGGCTTTTGGGTTGCTGTTGTGTCACCACGCGATGATGATGATGATGATGCTGCAGACTGTAGGGGTTCAGAAGCACGTCGAGAATGAAACCACCTATACGCCAGGCTGATGGAGGGCTAGATCTGCGCTGTTCACCGATCGCCCCCATCAAGTTCTGTCCCTGGGGTTCAAGCCTCGCAGGCCCGTCATTGAAATATAGAGAATATTCATGCCTTCTCGGGATCCCATCAACTGATAGGCTTTGTTGTCAGAAGCTTCGATAGCAAGCAGTTGAGCAAGCGGGCGGGCAGTTTATTTCTCCTTGCATTGGACGCCCGTTCGTCGACTCAACCGTCGGGCTTTTATCCAGAACCATGGATGTTCCACCAAGAAATCTGGATCGTCTCAATCAAACCAACCAGATTAGATGAACCCAAAAGTCAAAACTTAACTCAACGTTAGCCAGCACGCCACTGCGCTCATCATTTCTGATCTAGGGCTGCTGTTTGTTGTCTCATCATCCACGTTGTCCCACATCGTCATTATTCCCCCCAAGAGTACAGCTACATTGCGTTTCCTCGTCAGAGGCCATCGTGAGCCCGATATTCCCCAGTTCCGGGGTCGACAACTACCCAATGACGGAATAAGTACCTGGTACCAGAAAACTTGCCGGGACCATCCCATGGACACGACCAGGACCTTTTTCCCACTAGAACTGGAGCTGGGACCCAACCTTGGAACCCCGCCCCCTCCATCAAATTATGTCCATCCTAGATCCTGTAAATTTTACCTTGCTTCAGGTTGCCTTTGCCTTGCCTTGCTCTATCACCTGTACCTTACCTACCTGGTTATCTCGAATCTACCAGAGCACAGCATACCCATCTGCCACGTTTTTGCTCCCTCTCTCTCTTCTTTCCCTCCCATCCTCTCTCATCCTCCAAAGTCGTCACTCTCGCACCCCCACCACAACTTGAACCTCCAAAACCCGCACCACCAACAGCTTCACCATGGGTAAAACACAGCCCAATCTCTTCGCCTTCCCCAGCGTCGACGCCCTTGCCCCAGCTCTTCGTTCCTACATCATCCAGAGCCAAGCCGCTGGCATCGCTCGCCACGGCGCCTTCAAGGTTGCTGTCTCTGGCGGCTCGCTCCCCAAGACGCTCGCCCAGGCGCTCCTCTCCCCTTCCTCCGGTCCCAACGATGTCGTCGAATTTTCCCGCTGGGAAATATTCTTTGCCGATGAGCGCGCTGTACCCCTCGACCACGACGACTCAAACTATGCTCTCCTCAAGAAGGAGCTTCTGGACAAGATCCCCGAGGACCAGAAGCCTACCGTCCACCCCATCAATACCGAACACCTAGAGGACCTACAGGAGCTTGCCGACCAGTACGAGCAGACTCTTGTCGCCAGCTTTGCTAGTCGTGATTCCGTCCGCCTCCCCATCTTCGACCTCCTCCTCCTCGGATGTGGGCCCGACGGCCACACTTGCTCCCTCTTCCCTGGTCATGAGCTGCTTCGCGAGGCGAACGCCTGGGTTGCTCCCATCGAGGACTCTCCCAAGCCTCCCTCGAAGCGCATTACTCTCACACTCCCCGTTATCAACCACGCTGTTCGTGTCGCCTTCGTCACTACCGGTGACAGCAAGAAGGACATTATGAAGCAGATCTTTGACACTGCTGGGGGTCTGCCCTGCACTCTCGTCAACGAGTCTACCGGCGAGCGCTGCAGCTGGTTCGTAGACGAGCCTGCTGTCGAAGGTGTCGGTTTCCCTCGCCGAGCTTTCCTATGATGCGAACCACAACAAAGCCACTTTCCCCGTCGAAGCAGCCCTACCGAGCCCCCTCGCAGCCTCAATCATGCAGATCACCCGAATGCTGTCGAAGTGGAAATGTTCTGCTTCACATGTAGTTCTAGGACTGGCGCGGGGTAGCTGGATGACGAGCTACGACGACCTCCCAGACCCCTATCAGGAGGAAGAAGAACTACGTTCAATCAACCGGATGACACAATCAGGAGAGTGTTCGAAGTCCACGTCTTTCTGCTTGCTACGCAAAGAATCTACATGCCTGATTTGGACTCTGACTCAACGCGGAAACATGAACGTTTATGAAATCTCTTTGCGCCTTCGAATCGGATATAGATAGCACGAGGTCAATTGCTCTCAAACACCACCCCCTTTTCAGCTACTACCACCCATTGATGACATCTCCTTCATTTCTGCGCAGAAACTATTTAGAGGGCGTTGTCACGCGAGGGGAGCCGCTACAATGTCATGACAACGCCAAAATCACACTCACATCACACACACACACGCATGTTTGCAGGTTAGAATGGGAGGTCCCAAGTTTTTATTACGACTGTTTACGTTTTCTCTCTTCTTGATATCCGTTATGTCCCTTTCTCCTATTTGCCGGTATCATCTATCTCTTAGACAATCGTCCTAAGCTAGAGCGGCTCCTTTTGGAACATTATGAAAACAATCTATTCGGCATGCTGAGGTAACAAAATTGTAAAATCGACCGCCTGCTCGTGATGCTGTTGATTCGTATCTAGGTATCCTGCGCTGCGTCCTGCCAGAAAACAAAACAGCGCCCAAACCACCGTGAACGATCGTCTCAGACGACTCTCCAGATCGCTCCAGCCCTCGGGGTATCATCCGCGTCCTCGTCTCGGTTCATCCTCTCGATCCAATCGTCCTCCCGAGCGAGCGCATCACGCTCAATATCGTCCATGACGCTCAGCTCCGCCAGCATGCCCTGGACTAGCTCTCGCGACTCCTCCACCATGCGCTGCACACTCGGCCGTTCCTGGCCCTCGTCGTCTTCCGGAAACTGCCCCAGTTCTTGTAGCTGACGCTTCAGCGTATCCAGGCGCCGGACGAGCCCCTCGCGCTCATCCTTCCACGCGGCGTCCAGCTCGCCGATAAAGAGTGCCTCGCTCTCCTGGAGCAGAGCACCGCCTTCCCGGCGCGCTTCTTCAATCTCGCACATGCTGTCGACCCATCGCTCGAACCGCCTCACTACCCTCGCATACCGTCCGCCGGGCTCACCGAGCACCCAGACCCCATTGATGACGGCGTCGAGCGTCTGGATGCGCTCTTCCAGACCGCCGCCAACGGCCCACTTGCGCAGTGCTAAGACGTTTTCCCTCTCGAGCTCGGCCTTTTCACGGTTGTCGACCTGGTGGCTTGCGCCGGCGAGCTGCGAGAATCGTAGACCAAGCTGACGCTGCGCGCTGGAGCGCCATGCGGCATCGACGGCAGAAGCGTCCCGGTGTAGGAGGTGTAATTGTAGGAGTTCGGCCTGTAAGCGGCTCGTCTCAGCCGAGGCGGCGACATTGGCGGGGAGTTTCGACGGGGACGGGGGCGCGAGGAACGTCGATGTCAGAGGTTTCGGCGCGGATGACTTGGCGGGCGAGTAGTGCTGTTGGTGGGTCGAGAAGGTTGGCCGGAGGCGTGATGCGTGGGTTGTAGCCGCAGCGGTGGGCTTTTCTTGGCTGAGCATCGATCCCGAACGCAGCGTACGGGTCTTGGCCGTTGTCGTCGTTGTGGTGCTGCCGCTGCTCGTCGAACCTGACGAGGGTGGCCGCAAAACAGGAGCGTTCCTAAGCGCTGTCGTCGTGCTCTTCGCGCGCGAGTGCAAAGGCACTCTTTTTGTCTGTGTAGTCTGGCCATCTGCTGATGTTGGCCTCACCGCTGGTCGAGGCCTCGTGGTGGTGGTCGATGGTGGATACCGAGTCGTCTCCTTCTTTGGAACCTCCTGTGTTATCGGCTTCGTGGGCTGCCTGGCCGAAGTTGTCTTCGTAAGACCAGTTGCCCCGCTCCTCAATGATCTCCCATTGCTAGCTGTGGTTGCACTTCTGGTGAGAGGCTTGACTGGCAGACGACTCGGTGAGCCATGGCGGGGCTCTACATCAGTGGCGCTCGCTGTTATTGTCGCAGATCTTCGAATGGGGCGGGAGCGTTGCAGCGAGGACATGGTGGTCCTCTCGCAGAACAAGCTTGTTCTTTGATTGATGTTTTGTTGTGTTAGGTGATGGTTTGGGGATGCCAAGGGTCGCGGCAGCCCTGGGCTGGTTACTTGGGCTACCGGCTGTTTAGTCGGAAGCTTGGGGTCGTTATGTGGAGCCGAACGGGAGGCGCCTCTACCAGCTCAGCGACATCCAGTCGACGACTCGGGGTGACATTGGAAAGCTTGCTAATGCCCGAGTCTATTAATACATATATATCCCATTCTGGTTTTATCGAGAGTCGATGATGCTTCATCGTGGTTACTTTGTTATCTGATACAGCCGAGGCGGTCTCGATCGTGTAAACCCGCCAGGACCCAGGTCAAGAAAACACGCACATTACCGGTCATATATCGAGAAGTGATTTCATCATTAATCAACAATGCACCTGCTCCTATGTAAGGCACCTTAAGAGCACCATATATCTAACAGGCCTGCAAAAGAAGAAATTGAACATGAAAGCAAACAGCTCGTTCAGTCCGGCAAATGATAAAGTATGGCCTTCTCGTACAGCCTCAGGTAAAGCCTTCTCCTCTTTCATCCAGCGAGCCAAATGCACTGGTTGTCGCAAAACATGGTATCGTCAAAGTGGCAACAAAATGACTACCTTCCAAGGCGTCTATATGTCCCATCGGCTCTTTTTTATCCGTGGCCTTCCCATATAATACATGAAATCCGTGAAACAGTCCAGCCCGGCGAACATATTCTATGCGTGACAAAGGAAAGAATAATGATGACAAATGTGTATAGTTGCAGCCATAGTAAGAAAAATGTCAGGGAATGTGGAGGAGCTCTCGTGGGGTTTCCAGGGAATAGGGTTGATACATTACGACCGCAGGTCCTCGGTCAACCGACGTAGGTCCTTTCCGTTGGTGTTGAGTTTCTTGAGGCACGGTTCGCAGATACGTAAATGGCAAAAGGTGCAGGTCCACCGATCTTCGACATCAGGGCTTTCGCAAGCTTGGCAAGTGAGAGGATGGTATCTGTTGGTCCGGCGGGACATTGTCTTGTGTGCATGATAACAGTTGAAGTGAGACTGCTTCAGCGCTGGCGCCTTGATGATTGTACCCTCTGGTATGAGAAACTCTGCCTGTCTGGGGAAGTAGGCCGCTCGTGGATCAGGTTCTCGTAAGATCCTCATTTCGGGATACAGGGTACCATCTCGGCCCTTGTAAAGAAGCCCCTGAGAATCAGATGGTACCAGTCTTAGGTCCTGGTCCACTGCCAACTGCCGAGGTGGTGCATTGGAACTCACAGATGAGTGTCTTGGAGGGAACCTAGAGGGTACATCTGCCGCCGGAGGTTGAGTTCGGCTGGATGCAGAGTCGCTCCCAGCTGATCCTCGGTTCCCGACCAAGTCAGTAACAGGATGTAGGGGTGATCCTGATACAGGCGACTCGGCCTTGGCGCTTAGTTCGGTCACGGAGTTCCCTTCAACGGGGCTTGTGAGTCTCGGCAGAGGAAGGGCTTTACGGGAAATGGGCTTGGATTCGATGCTGGAAGCTCCTGTCGAGGGTGCCCTGGTTCGCTGCTGGGGAAATGTTTCAGGAAATGTTTGAGAAATCTCCTTTGGCAGATCTGGAGATACATCTGCAGGGGGTTCTGGAGAGGTAGCAGGTGATAGTGGAGAGACGAATGAATCGACAATTGGCGTCTTGATGTCTTCTTTCTGATATTCGGGTGTGGGAGGCCGTCGCGAACCAGGCCGTGGGGTTGACGTTTTGCTGCTGTCACTCGATGACTTGCCTCTCATATGCAGGTGGAGCTTGTCCTTGAAACGACTAAGCTTGGAGCTATTGCTACCCATGGCTGGAGACTCGGCTACCTGCTCGGAAGCTGGCGCCTGTTGAGGGTCCTGTCCAAAAGGAGCTGGTGCAGGTTTCGTGCTCCTAGCAGGCTGCTGGTATGATATGGTGGAGGCCTTGATGACGGGTGGAGGGGGCTGTTGGGCGGGTTGTGGTGCGGCGATGGTGGGTTGCGTGCCAGCAGTTGAGCCGTGGCTGGAAACAAGTTTTAGGTCTGGGAGCTCAAGGCTCCGCTCAGCCTTGTTGGACCGTCGACGCCAGAGCTGAGGCTGCCCCTGGTTATCCTGCTGCTGTTGCTGCTGTGTCGTTCGAGGTGGTGATGAGGAGATGCCCGAGACCTTACTCTCTGGTGCAGGTCTGCGAATCGGAGCAGGGGTGGCCGGGAGGTGATATTTGGTGTCCTTGGAAGGGAGAGGCGGCGGGCGAGTATCGTCGACGAGCGGCTTGCGTGCAACATATTGATGTTGCTGTTGCGTCTGTGAGAACTGGGTCTGGGTCTTTGGGTCGGTGGAGGTAGTAATCAAGGTGCCGGCCTTTGTGCTGGCAGGTGGAGCTTGGTGGCTCGGCGATACGTTTGCCTCACTCTCACGGGTGCTGTAATTAGCTCCTTCGGTAGACCTAACGAGAGACTCGCCCGAGCTCCGTGAGTAGGCCGAAAAAATGCTCGACAACGAGTCTGAAGGAGATGGCGGCGTCGGCAGCGAAGCTAGGTGCTGCTGCTTCTGAGGCGGCGGAGGTGGATGCGAAGGTTGCTGGCCGACAGGCCGTCGTGCAATAGACAACTTTGGTGGGCCTGACTGGGGCGCATCAGCTGCGAGCAGCTGCAAAGGCGGCAGCGACCGAGGCAGAGGCTTCGCATTGGCCATACTGGTTGTCCGAGGGGGCGGCATCTGGATTTCTTTTGATAGAGGTAGGCGAGGCGAATCGTCTTGGTGGTCGTGGTAAAAGTCAGGGTCGTCGACGCCTGGGACGTCGGGGAGTGCTTTAGACCAGCGGGACGTGCCTGTTTTAGGCGGCTGCAGAGAGCTCACGTTCAACATGGCGGCGGCGGTGATGAACTAAGTCGCCGACGGGGTAAAAAGGGGGAGGTCGTCAACTTGAATCAAGATGGAACAAGTGAAACACGGAGCACAACAAAAGAGTAAAGCAAAGGGCTGGGAACCGCATGAAATGCCGGGCCCTGGAATCTTTTTGATAGATTGGGGACCTCGGGTTATGCGGTATTCACGGAGACGCCCCTCTAGGGATGATGAACCAGCATCCGAGCGGGGGGAGGGAGAAGGAGAGATGCAATGTTGACGGGTGGAACCAACAGGCAGGTGCCCTAAGAGCGAATGGAACTGGAATAGCAATAAGTTACGCAGAAAGGAAGGAAGAGACGATCTAGGGAGGATGATGTAAAGGCAAGGTTAATAAGAGACAGGACAGAAAGAGGGCTCCAAGTCAGTTCCTGCCTACCTTGGCCAGGGTTGTTTACGGCGGGGGAGTTCCAAGGCGCCGTCTTCATGGAACCCAGTGGACCAAGCCGTTGGGACTTGCGCGTTCCCTTGTCAGGCATGTACTGTACCTGGCTTCACATCGCGGGATGGGCGGAGGCCGGGCGGCTTGGAAGTGGCTTGTGCCTCTCAGCGAGCCTGCAAAGGGATCACTAGCGTGGCTTTGCGGCATCAACAAGAGGGTCGAGTTAATGCAGAGCGCATTGTTCGCTGTGGCTCTCCGCATCCGCAACCAGGGGACCGCTAGGACTAGGCCATATCGGCTGAAACAGCCACTAGATTTCAGCAGGGTTGGAGCACTGGCAGGGCGGGCTCTTGCGGGGCCCGACGCCAGAAGCTGCACAAGAGCGGAGGACTCTGCGTCCACTCGAGCTGAAATCCACGTCACCCCCTGGCATCGACGTTTTAATGTTGACGGCATACGTGTGGGAGGATTAATGCGTCTTTTGCGGTAGGGCGATAGAGGAAAAGCAAATATTAAAGGCATCATGGCTCGGGGCAGATTCCATTGTTCAATCGAATAGCTATGCTTTTGCTGTGCTTCTGCTGTGCTTACTACCGTCTCTACGGCATCAAGTAATAGTCTTCATCCATGGATGTGAATCAAAACATCAACACATTCTCTACCTCGGCAGGCAGCTATCCCTCTTCTTCTCTCAAGTCATGTAAGCTAAGTTAGGTAATAAGGATCCCAAAAGAGCGGATATGTGCAGCTCTTGTCATCGTCCACTCTCCACCTTAATTCGTTTCTTTTTCTCACCTTGTTCGTCCCGTCTCTTCTTCATCTCGTGCCATGCACAACCAGATCACGCAACGCACGGGAGTCTGCGTCTACCACGAGGCGGGCAGATGGCCCCTGTCCCTTCCTCTGCCTCTCCCTCGTGCGTCATCTTTGCCTTTGGGAACTTGGGTTGGGAATACTGAAATCCTGAGTCTTCAATATCGTCGCGACAGAGATATGCATTAATTATCACACACCAACGCCACACAAGACAGTAATTCACGGGTAAAATATTGGTTCCTGACATCGAGGTACTGTACATCCAAGCCCCCAGTTAGTGATCGTCCAACACGTCACTGCTCCAAGACTGTCTGCCTTTGTGGTGCATGCGCAGGACGATCGGTCTCCCATTTAACAGAGTCAAGCATCTCCACAGCTAATAAAATGCCGACGGATGGCACTCCGCTGCGCATGATCCTGCAATGCCTTGCAGCATTGCATTATCAGAAGAGGTCGGACGAATAACAAAGACTGCCTACCTTTCGACAAGGGAAACGGCCATGACGAGATGGTGTCTCACGGCGTCGACGTGATTGGTACTGGACAGCAGAGTGACCGCATCCCCAACCCGTCAACACTAACCAACCCAACCCCTGCTTCAATATAGACTACCCCAGTTCAATGTTCCAAGTTCTAAAGTGCACGGTTCAACGCCATGACGAATCGTCAACGGCAGTAGGCACAAGCCTTGGCGCATATTTTCTGCTTCTTCGTCCGCTTCAATCCCACGTCCTGTGCTACTTACGCCGGTACACCTCGCCGGTGTGCACATCCGAGTGCAGGCTCCATCAACAAAGGACAAGGCTTGGTTGCGTAAGGATACTGAGATCAGTTGCGCCAAGATGGGATGTTCAGCCCTCGACAGGGTATCCTCGCAAAAAGCATATTTACGCAATGGCTTTACGGCGCCCTTCATCGGCCAACTCCAGCAGCATGAATAACAGTTGCCTTCATCTCAACCACGCATACTATGTCCTACGTAGTACATAGTAGATCACCACGGTGGTACACGTGGCCAGAGTCATCAAGTTCCACAACTCTAATAATAACCATTCATCGGCCCATCCTTTTGGGAATTACTCAATCTGCGTGCTACAAACAGGGTTCTTCTTCATAGAGACCAACACTAATCAGAATCAACACTGGCGGTTACCTCATTCATCTTTGCTGGCCACGTTATTTGTGTTGCGACGTTCCCCTAGATAATTACCGAGCTCTCCGAGTTTCACCGCACAACACAACTCTTTCTCTCTATGGTGCTCCAACCTCGCGTCACTTCTGTTTTTGTTTATACTTTGAGAAATGGAGAGCAACACGTATCTGTTCGTATCGCTTATTACCGAGCTTTCGAGTCCCTTCTTTTTACATTCACATTGAAGTGTTTTGATATTCCTGGCAACGCCCCAAACTGGGCTTGGATGTTCCAATTGCTACGATTGTATACATATCCCCCGTTGGAAAGCCTCATCTAGGGTGACAATCCGAAGTTTATGGCTCTACCAATTCCGGCAACTCTGTTGCCTCTTCTGAATGGCTTCAATCTGTTCCATCACGCTTCTAGACTGCGGAATGAGGGGGGGGGCGGCCCGCTGCACATCCTATCGCCGCTCAGTTTTGACTCCGGCTACAGCTCCGGTCCGGGCAAAAGATACCACCAGTCTCTTCGCCTGATTCTTCTCGCGGCTTTGCGAACCCTTTTCCCTCGTTTTCCCATGACACAATTACTGCCGTCTCGTAGTCCCTGCTTCACCAAGCTCACTGGTGCAAGGCCCGAGTTTGAAGCCAGAGTAAGCATCCGAGGCCGGCACCGTTGTCGTGTACCCTGCTGAGTGATCTTGTGCTACTGAGGGAACGCGGTCTCTAGCAGGGCCTCATTAACGTGGTCTTTGTAGCAGAGACGTCGAGGGGTTCCCCGTTGGGGGGCCTGCTAGCTGACTCGGTGGGTTGGCGATGGTGAGTTCACCTACATGCCGTATCCTACATGATTGCGGACTAACACGACTCTTCAAGGTCGTTTCTTGGCCACGTGCCACTGTGCTTTGTGGCCTTCATCGCCGCCTACTTCATCCTTGAACTTCCGCCCGTAGGGCACGATCACTGGCTCACCAAGATGCGCCAGATCGACTTTCTCGGCGCCTTCACCCTCGTCATCGCAGTCGTCGCTCTCCTGGCTGGTCTGGACTCCGGTTCCAACCTGGGCTGGTCGTACATCATCACCGTCGTTTCCCTGTCGCTGACCCGGGTCTTATTCGGCCTCTTCCTTTTTGTCGAGATCAAAGTGGCGTCCAACCCCTTTGCTCCGGTCCACATCATCTTTGATCGTAGCTTGTTCGCGTGCTATCTCGTCAACTTATTCGGCGTGGCCGGATAAATGGCGATTACCTTCTTCATGACTCTCTTGTTCCAGGCTGTTAAGGGCTTAAGCGCTACCTAGAGCGGGGGCTTGCTCGTCCCTGGCATGATTGCCGGTGTCGTTGCTTCACTCTTTGGCAGATGGTTGTCAAAGTTTGTTGGCCTGGTTACGACGTCTCTAGGGGCCGGTTGCGGTATGTCAGTCACTACTTGTGCAGATATAGTTTACTGGCCAATCCCAGGCATCACCACAACCCTCGTCGGCCTCCTAGCCTACGCCGCTGTCGAGGATACTGCCGTCGCCGTTGCATGCCCCTACCTCTCTTCCGGTCTCTCAGCTCTAGCATCGGCATCAGCACTGGATCAGCCGTCCTCCAACAGGTGCTGCGCACCCAGCTCGCCGCCCGTCTACACCAAGGTAATGAGTCTCGTGAAATTGAGGAGAATTTGCGTCAGAGCCTTGAATATATTAAGGAGTTGCCGCCTCAACTCGCCGATCAGGTGCGCTCGAGCTACCAGGTGGCAACGTTAGGAGCTTTGGCCTTGATCCTGATATGCTTGATTGTGGCATTCTTGAAGACTTTCTTCATCAAATAGAAGCACCTAAAGTGATAGATAAGAGCATAGATGTTCGTAGATCTATCTTGAACAGACACCAAGCCAGGTACGAGACTCTAGGAGGTCCCGCGAGTCTGCGTGGTATATATATTGAGTTCTATAAGTGTCAAGGCATGCAATATCAGGTACATTCGGGTTATCTAAGTGGCGTCAAGTTCATATACGTTTCGGCTCATGTTTGTCGTCATGATCCATCATTCGATTTGCCAAGCGGTTCTAACCCGAATATCTCATCCGAGTTTCGAGGATTGCGGCTCTCGGTGACCTCTCCAAACAAAAACGCATTTTTCTCGCGGCTAGCACTATTGGAAATTCGCTTCTTGTGCTGCGGGGGAGGCGACTTTACCGATGAGGGTGAAGATTTCGAGGTCGCGGATTCATCCGGCTCCAGCATCCAGGAGAAAGATGACTGCGCCAGCGTTGATCGGGTAGGAACGGGGCCTGGCCGCACTTCTGCTGTCAGTCTTTTTGTGGAGGGTTCCGTTGTTGTATTGTCGCCAGATGTGTCCATGCCATCGGGGCTGGATGGAGTCGCGGCTTCATCTTTGAGTGCTGGATCGGGCTCCGCAATCTGAAGGCTGGATATATCTACACCTGCTGAGGTCGGAGCCACTGGTTCTGGCTGGGCAATGGTCGTTTCCGCCACTACAACTTCGTTGGGGTTCTCCTCGGGCGGCGGAGACTCCAGGACTGGCACTTCCATGGACGAATCCTCGAGGTAGATCCGGACGAACTGGACCTTGGCAGCCGCGATTTCGATAAGCTCGAGACTTTTGGCCTTGTCATCCATATTGGAGGCAGATACTGCCTTAAGATTGTTGACCGTGTCATCAAGCATCGCGGCAAGTTGCTGGTTACGCCTCTCGAGCGCTGCGAGGCTCTTGGCCGGTCCCTCCTCGCTCAATATCTGCCGTGGAGATCGAGGTGCTGACCGGGCCTCATTGAGGTTACGCCTTATCTCTCCCATGGCATCTCTGACCGCCCGGTTGATACCCAGTTTCTCGCCTCTTTCAAGAACTCCCTTGGCCGCTCCCTGAAAGAGGGCCTCCATGCCGCCTTGTTGCTGGATGAATCGAGATGGCGACGGGATTTGCGGCCCTGAGCCGAGACCTCCTTGCCTGAAAGAGTTGAAGCCACGGAAGCTTGGTGTAGCTGCTCGCGAAGTCTGTGTGGGTGACGACGGCGTGGGCATCTTGCCTGTGTACTTCATGATAAGGGAAGATCCGCCTGATGCGCTGAGATGCTCCCGAAGATACAGCGCATCGTCGACAAACGTATGGGGGCCGTGAGGCTCTGATGGAGCTGGGTATTTCAGGAGCAATTGAAGGCAAACAGAGTAATCTGCTTTGAGTACTGTGATTTCATGTTAGATTCAGATGGGGCACTTTACGAGGGTAACTCACAGTCCCATCGGATTCGAACCAGCATGGCAACGCAAATCAGATCAATAAGCTCCAAGGATGAATCGACAGCAAACATGGTATCCCAGAGGACCAAGTACTGCTCGAATGGAAATTCTCTACTAAACAGTAGACGGATCCATCGACTAATCCTGGCATTAGCGGCGGTCTGAGAATATGAGGAAAATAAAACTAACATGAGAAAGATTTGTGGCAGGATTTCAATATTGGAAAGATGCGCGGCGAGTTCTGGGTCAACCTTTTGGAGGCAGATCTCGTGGATGAACTTGCTCCTTTCCACAATAGCAGAACTCTGCTCTGGGAACTTTGGAGACCGCAAGGGGGCGCCTGGTGTCGTGGGAGAGTCCTTAATCTCGTAGAACGACTGGGCGTGTTCCATTAACCTCGAGAACAGGATGAAGGCGTCATGTTCAATGAATGAGGCGTCCAGAGTTTTGATTAAAGTGTCGCCGAGAGCTGCATCTGATGGGATGGTCGCTGGATCAAGGGCGTCTTGCTGAGTGACGTGTAGAATCGGTGCGAGAAGTTCGTGCATGCCCTGGCGATAGCCCCCTCGTTCAGGGTTCAGTTTGCAGTACATGAAGAGGATATCCAAGATCATGCATTGAGTCTGATCCTCGTGGTAAGATGCTTCGTCTGGGAGTCTCTGCACGTCTTGCAGAATCTCAGTACGGATAGTCTCATCCTGGCGGACAGTATTCCAGGGAGACTTGAGGTCGTCAGTTCCCAAGTCCCGATCCAATTTTCAAGACGAAACTCACATTTGGATCGTCGGTTAGGGGATCGATACTAAGCTCAGCAAGAGCTTCCGGATGCTTGATGTACTTGAGGAAATGTTGGCGCTGCTCAGTATAGATATGTCTTCCGTCATCGAGAGCTTGAGACCAGCTCGAGCCTGCTACAGAGGTAGAGAGAAGAAATGTCTTTGGGGTGTCAATACTGGCGGCGCAATATGAGTCAATAATGGATCAAGGCAACCAACCTTCCAGCAAACAGAGCGACAGCCTGCTATACATGGACTCGAAGGGCCATTATACCGGACCGCACGCTGCAAGTCGCCAAGATGCGCGCCGTGGGCTTGGGTCTCATGCCATCTCGACCTGCGCGGAGAGGGTTTGTCAGTGCTCAGTCGTTCGTGTAGCCGCTGATAGGCGCAACCCACAGCGACTCTTCAAGAGGCCTCATGATGCTTCGCCGTGAAGCGAGGTGAGATGGGAGTAGGTTTCAGTGTGCCGCAAAAGAGGTCCAAGGTGATTAGGTTTACTACGTAGTAGTCTGGATGCGATGTCTGATGGCGGAGTCAGGGATGGAACCTGGAAAGGATGGAAGCCCAGTGGAGTGGAGTTCTCGGCGCTAGGTTAGGCTCCGGGCAGCTCGGCCCCGCTCTCAGCCTCTGCTAGTGCTAACAGGACTGCGACAGCACGCCCCGGAGCACCTACCAGAACGTCGAGGTCCCCGCGCTCAGGGGCCGCGGGGCCTGACCGCCAATGGAAACAAATAGCCATCATGCCTCTAAAGTCATGAACCTCCAACCTCAGCCTCGACATCATCATCATCGCTCCCTCGCCCACCTTTTATTAGGTTCGCATGTAGTCCATCCCTGTCTCGTAATCACGAGCCCGGGAAGGATGCCTCTTTGAATGCTCTACCATGTCTGCAGATCTCTTCGCTGAGTTCAACAGCCTCTCAGATAACTCTACACCTCCACCTTCGAGCCAACAGACAACCCCCTTTCAGCCTCAGACGCAACAACAACCACCTCAGTATTCACAGCAAACAGGAACCAAAAATCCCCTTGACTTCTTTAATCATAAGAGCCATGCTCCGTCAGTAAACACGCAACCTTGGAACTCATTCCAGGCCCAGCACGTTGCGCCGAACGCGTTTGGAAATGCACCAGCTCCATTGAAGCCGATAGAGTCAAGCCAGGATGACGATGATGGATGGGGTGACTTTGAAGTAGCTGAACCCACACAGCAGCGTGCGACTACCACTCCCGCTTCTGTTCAACAAATCTCAAGCCCTGCAGTCACTTCTCTCCCAGCTTGGGGCTCAAGTGCGACTGCTGGCTCAACCAACTCACCTTCGATACCATGGCACAACCAAACTCCAAGCCCTGTTCCAGCTCTGGCTCAAACCCCACATGTTGGCCAGCAGCGACCTCTGAACAGGATTGTTAGAGCTCCAACAATCGACCTCATGTCCAACAGTCTTGTTGATGCTGACGGACTATCACATGTGTCTTCTGACGCTCCTCAAGGACAGCAACCACGCTATCAGCCACAGCTTGGGTCACATTGGGAGCAGCAGCAAACTCATCACCAACCGCGAATGAAGGGCACGTTAAAACCGTCGGCACCAAATGATCCCAACGTCTTGTTTGATGCCGAGGACTTTGAACTTCAAGTCGCCGAAGGTGATGATGATGATGACGATGACGACTTTGGAGATTTCGAGACAGTATCTCCTCCGCCATCGTCAAAGCCAGCGCTTATAACAGCACCTTCAAAGGCACCAGAAACTCTTCCATCAATGGATCTCTTATCATTAGATGAGCCTAAACCAGCAACATCAACATCAATGAGGAAGCCACCCCCTAGCCAGCTTCTTGGGCCACTAGCGTTCGGTGCTACAACGACAAACTACCCCAAGGCACCAAAGTCCCCGTCCTTCCAGGACCGTAACCCCTTCCCCGAACTAGCCATTAAGACGCCTACTGCGCCAGAACCTGAGGAGGTGAAGAAGTCCAAGGAACCGTCACCGGTCACCGCATGGCCATCTCTTGAGAGCGCAGTAGACAAAAAAGCATCCAAAGGTAGGGACGATGACGATGGATGGGGGGCTTGGGATGATTTCCCAGCTCCCGATAGCAAGAAATCAGTCATTGACTCGACAAAGCCGCCCGAGAGCTGGGACTGGGATGCCGTCGACAACGTCCAACCATCACAGACAATCATTCAAGACGATGCTCCTCCGCCGATCAACGTCCCCCCTCCATCCGTCATTTTGTCTGCGTTCCCTGACCTTTTGAACTCGAGCAACAGCCTGTTCCAACCCATATCGGGCCAAACCGCCACCATCAAGCAGCGCATCCTATCGGATCCTAAAGCTGTGGACTTCTTACAGGGCTATGTCCTTCTAGCCACGACAGCCGCGCGTGTAATCGCAGGGCGGAAGCAGCGCTGGCACCGAGATAAGATCTTGGCTAAGAGCATGTCGATCTCGGCTGCGGGTAGCAAGGGTATGAAGCTTGCGGGCGTGGACAAGACGCAATCAGCACGAGAGGACCGTGAAGCTGCTGATGTCGTCGCTGCCTGGCGTCAACAGGTTGGCCGTCTACGGTCGGCCATTGCGGCGGCCAAGACTGCCGGCAAGGGCTCGACACTCAGGGTCCCCGAGATTAGCGAGAGCATGCCGGTGCAGACAGCCAAGATGGTACCTACAGCCCCCAAGCCGTGCATCGTCTGCGGTCTGAAGCGAGAAGAGCGGGTGGCCAAAGTGGACTACGAGGTGGAGGATAGTTTCGGCGAGTGGTGGGTGGATCACTGGGGACACAGGGCGTGCAGGAATTTCTGGATAGAGCATGAGCAGAAGCTGCGGCAGCGATGAGTTGATTATGTATGTCATGAGCAAGTATGTGTATATGTGTGTGTCTTCCCGGATGTACTCCTTGGACATCACGTTTACACTCAGAGAGGAAGCCACATCTTCATATGAGAGCGTAACTATAGGCACTGGAAGCTAAACAAAAGAGCACTTCACAACAAGTGTATTTGAGTCGAACGCATGCTGTAAATTATGCCCTGGTCGGATCCTGAGTAAAGCTGGTTTGCGGGGGTTGACCGTTGTACGGTAAGGGACCACCGACCATGCCGGAAGCGACCTCAGGTCCATTGACCTTGTTCATTACTAATAAAGGCTGCCTTCCTTGCCGCTCCAATGATCTGATACCGGCCTTGAGGAAAAGATAAAGACTTACTGCCGTCTCAATAACCCAGGAGGCTGGAGACTGCTGGACGGTTGTCTTGACAAAGTCTCTGTTGGAGACGCCGGTTTGCCTAGCCCGCCCCGTCAGAGATAACCCCGGCCCGAGTGGGTGTGATAAAAACCTCCGAGTGACCAGGTGCACATCAATGTGCCTTTCCTGGTCTGGTCAGTGTGACTTGTGGTGACAAAGATGCCAGAAACTTGGGAAGCTCGCTTGATTCTCAAAGGGGGTTAGTGAGATATGCCAAGCATCCATCCATGGATGTCTTTGACTTTGTCCTTGTCCTGACGTGCGAGGATATGACATGCCTGCCACTACATAGCAAGGGTTTGTTGCTTGGGTTCCATGCTCTGGATTCATGCTGGAGGTCTTCGTGCTGAGTCAAGACTATTGTTTCTCTCTTGAGTTCAGCCACGGTAGGTACTAGGTAAGACAGTCATTGATAAGAGGTAGGCAGTGGAGCCTAGATCCAAGGAGAGTCATCTAACCGGCTATGTAAAGAACGGCAGGTAATACGTAGACTAACTGCCGTCCCATGCCTCAATCACGACTTCCAAAACGGCGGCGTTACACCTGGGTAGCCAAACGGCAGGTACCTGTACCTGTCATTAGGTCGGCTCATTGCCGTTTCATGAGGCCACCCGTGTGCAGCCCTCGCATTGTCCATTGGACTATGGCTGAACGAGTCTTGAGGTTGCCTCTGAAGAATCAACAAGCTTCCATCCTTATTTATGTAGTATTATATTCTCATAAGTGCCCGCGAGATGAACCCTGACAGAGGCCGGACGCCTTGTGAACTGGGGCGGGAGGCGTGAGTGCAGTGTGGACGGCGGCAAGTGGGTGAATGGAGCTAAGACCCGGCACAGCTCCGATACCTCAAGAGCGAGTATACTTTCCCCTCAGCTATAATACCTAATGCACATCATACAAAGACCGGAGGCAGGAGCTAGGATTATCGGTACCAGAAGATCGAGTACCATATCCCTCCCACTACAGGTGGTCATAGCATCCTTATCCCCTCCTCGGCAGCAAGTGTCTCCTTCCTCGTCCACCCAATCCGCTTCCATACCCCACTCACTCCCGGTCACTCACTCACTACTACCTGCTACGAGCAAGGTACCTGCTGCTGCTACTGCCACCCGACTTCTTTTAGAGCTGTCCTTGGTGGTCATTCCGTCTGGTTGTGGCCCATCTCTTTCACTTCTTCTATCCTCTTCACCCACTCACGCATCTCTCTCACACCTCACCTTTACCTCGCTCGATTTCACCTCTCACGACCTCTCCTCTTCCCCTATCTCCCACCCTCTTCCCCTCTCTCTTCTCATCCTCCTTTCCATCTCGACTCTTTCCGTCTTCATCACCTCAGCTGTTGGCGTCTCTGCTTTCGCGCCTCCCGTTTGTCGTAAAATAGCACATCCGCCGCCGTCTCCGCCGCCGCTTTCTCTCGGGGCACTCGCGACCCTTGACCCCGCTATCCCGCCTCGCGTAAACGACCGCAGAAAAAAATACACTGCACCACCATCTCCATCCCGCTACCCCCGCCTTCTCCAGCATCTCTCTACGTCCTCGCATCTCCCCCAGCGTCGACGACCAAGGTTAGTGAATGGTTTTCTTCTCAGTTTCGTATCTTAGCTGTGGCCGCAGTTTTCGATACTTACCAAAAAGTGCCTGTGCACGTGGGGTTCATCGCTCTGATTGTGCGCCGCAAGTGCAAACGCCCAACACGCACGATCGCGTGTTGATTCAAGCGTTTGCCTAGTTGCACCACCAAGACATGCTCTAACATATCAAGCAGAACCTCTCGGACATTCTCCTCGTTTGTCCGCCCTTCCCCCGCTCAAAACTCAACCTCCAGCCTTCAACTACTTCCCTACCCTCCCCGCGCATCCCGACGTCGTACCAAAATGTCGACCCCTCAGGATACCATCCCCTCCAATGGTAGCGACATCCTCGACCAGATGGACCAGCTTAGGATGGAAGATCGTCTCGGACCCGACGGTGAACCCGCCCCTAAGACGGACGAGGAGTATGCTCAGGCCCAGCTCACCCTTCGCGCTATCGTCTCTTCCAAGGAAGCCGGTGTCATTATTGGCAAGGGCGGCAAGAATGTTGCCGACCTCAGGGATGAGACTGGCGTCAAGGCCGGCGTTAGCAAAGTCGTCCAGGGTGTCCACGATCGTGTCTTGACCATCACTGGCGGTTGCGATGCTATTTCCCGGGCTTATGCCATTGTCACCCGCGCTTTGCTCGAAGGCGCCCCCGCCATGGGCATGGGAGGCGTTGTTCAAAGCAACGGTACTCATCGTACGTTGATACCCGCTATTCCCGACACAAACTACGTCGTGGAAGTCACTAACAATGCTCTTATAGCCGTCAAGCTTCTCATCTCGCACAACCAGATGGGAACCATCATTGGAAGGCAAGGTCTCAAGATCAAGCACATCCAAGACGCCTCAGGGGTCCGCATGGTCGCGCAGAAGGAAATGCTTCCCCAATCTACTGAGAGGATAGTCGAGGTGCAAGGTACCCCCGAGGGCATCCAGCGCGCTGTATGGGAAATCTGCAAGTGTCTGGTTGATGACTGGCAGCGGGGTACCGGAACCGTTCTTTACAACCCTGTTGTTCGCACTCAGCCTGCTTCCACCACCGGAAGTGTTGGCGGCGGAGCGACATACAACCAGGGCTCGGGTAGGAGCGAATACACTAGCCCTCGTGTTATGCGAACAGGTAATGGCGCCGACTTTAGCAACGAAAGCTCAAGGCCGTACAACCGCCGCTCTGGTTCTGACGCAGCCATTCGGGGCCCGCCTACTCACGACGAGAACGGCGAGGAGATTCAGACCCAGAACATCAGCATCCCCGCAGACATGGTGGGCTGCATCATTGGACGCGCCGGCAGCAAGATCAGCGAGATTCGCAAGACCTCGGGCGCTCGCATCTCGATCGCCAAGGCAAGTAGATATTCTTTACCAAATCAATTCAGCATAGCTAACCCACAATCTCTAGGCACCTCATGATGAGACCGGCGAGCGCATGTTCACCATCATGGGCACGGCCAAGGCCAACGAGTCTGCGCTTTTCCTCTTGTACGAGAATCTCGAGGCTGAAAAGATGCGCCGCAGCCAGCTCCAGGAGCCCGAGTAGGCAGTTTGTCGCTGCTAATCTCGTAGAGATCTACTTTACGCGTTCCCGTGCAGCTTACCGATGTCAGTTCTGGCTAGGCGGCCTGGTGCACTTTCAGATCTGACTTGCCGCGAGGCTCCTGTATTCTTTGGGACGATACCAGACGACATCACCACCAACGACTCCATCCCGAATCCCTCCACCGAAAAAGAAAAAGCATATCATCAACCCCGTTTCCTTTCCTGACTGTTCTTATTCTCGTTTCTATTGTTACATCGATTGGGGCGACTCATAAATATGAGCTTGCCGCTAAACCTCCCCTCGTCACCATCCGAACCAAACAAACCCTCTTTGTGGCGCGATGTATCGCTCTCCATCTCTCGTCTGTATCAGTTTCCCTCACCGAATCCTTGCCGCAGCTCCATTCTCCCTCGGAGTTATAGTTTCATGGCTCTGGAACCAGCATGACATAGTGCTTCCTAACGACTGGTGAGCCATGCCGGCTTGGTCCGGCATGGCTATGGCTTTACGACACAATAATCAACCCTCAAAAGAGCTGGTAACGATTGGGACGGCGCAAACCTCCAGAGGCCGAGAAGGGCACATCGCGGTCTCCACCTGACAATCTCTACTCAATCTTCGCGTCGCCTCCCCCTCCTTTTACCTCGCACAACTGTTTCTCTCTTACACTCTCGGATTCCGACATTGTCATGCGACCTGCGCCTCCCGACTTATCGCTCACATAATCCCGAATCACGCATCGCTCTTACATACCCCATCACCTCATTCATACTTGGCTCACCCCATCGGGGTCTTGTTCCTTGCGACTTCGCACCTAGGCGATGCCTCTACTTTCCATGTCGGAATTTGGGGAGGAAATCATCTTTAGCTGGGAGTGAATTTAGCTTGGACGAAAGGACCATGAAATAAAACTAAAATTATGAGCATGTTGTCATGGCTGATACTCTTCAATGTAGTGAAGTTTCTCCGTGTGTGTTATTATGATCATGCTGTGGCTGACTGAACACGAGAGGCTGAGTCAAATGTAACCCCACCTAGACCCTTGTGGCGTTACGCGTCTCGAGGTTAAACAGATTGAAGCCATCTGTCAAGTTTCATCAGCAACTCCATGATTTATTAACTCTTCTTCCCCAGCCCCTCTCGCTCGTTCGGTTCTTTGTCTCTCTTTTTAATTCGATTGCAATTGTTTGCTTATTTGTGTCGGCGAGAACGGTCTACGTTTCCGCAATACTTGTGATTACACAGCTCCCAACGGGCAGGGGAATGGCGCGCTCAAAGCAGCCCGCCGTGAAGCGCGAGTCTTCGTCCGAGTACTTCAACAAGACAACGGCGAATTGGGAAGATGCGAATGGTGCGCGCAAAGGCTCCAATGGCCACGCCGTCAAGGGAACGGCGGATGTTGTGCCGCAAACGCAGGATGCGGGACTGGTGCAGCTCGTAGTGGCTGTTGCAGGCATCTATGCGTCCTTGTATGTGATCATGATGCTGATGGGAAATGGATGCGAGGCGCAAACCTGCTAACCTGTAACGCGACCAGCCTGACCTGGGCCTATCTCCAGGAGAAGCTCACGACGACGCCTTACGGGCCGGCCGACGCCCCGGAAGTCTGGCACTTCCCCGTCTTCCTCAACACAATCCAGTCCGTCTTTGCCGCCATCGTGGGCGCCGTGTACCTCTTCGCCTCGACGCCGCGCAACAGCCCCGTGCCGCCTGTGATCCCCTCGCGGCGCATCCTCGCGCCCCTCGCCCTCGTGGCCGTGACGAGCAGTCTCGCCAGCCCCTTTGGCTACGCGTCGCTCGCGCACATCGACTACATCACCTTCCTCCTCGCGAAGAGCTGCAAGCTGCTCCCCGTCATGTTCCTACACATCACCGTCTTCCGTAAGCGGTACCCGCTGTACAAGTATCTCGTGGTTGCGGCTGTCACCTGCGGCGTCGCCGTCTTTACGCTGCACTCGGGCAAGAAGAAGAGCAGCAAGCGGTCCGATGATGCGAGCACGTCGTGGGGACTACTGCTGCTGGGCATCAACCTTTTGTTTGATGGCCTGACGAACAGTACCCAGGACCACATCTTCCAGACCTTCCGCCCGTACTCCGGGCCCCAGATGATGTGTGCGAATAACCTCATGAGCACCCTCGTCACGGGCGCATATCTGATCGGCAGCCCCTGGCTTGTGGCCACGGGTGTCGGCGAGTGGCTCGGCATGGACATTGCCGGCAGCGCGGGCGAGTTCAACGCTGCGCTGGATTTTATGGCGCGGTACCCGGCCGTGTGGAGGGATGTCCTGGGCTTTGCCGCGTGCGGCGCCGTCGGCCAGGTCTTCATCTGTAAGTACCCTTGCCACTCTAATGTTCGCCTTTTGACTAACCTCGGCCCAGTCTACACCCTCTCCACCTTCTCTTCAGTGCTCCTCGTCACCGTGACAGTCACCCGCAAGATGTTCACCATGATCCTGTCCGTCCTCGCGTTCGGCCACCGCCTCACGCAGATGCAGTGGCTCGGCGTCGCCCTCGTCTTTGGCGGCATCGGCGTCGAGGCCGGCATCGCCCGGCAGGAGAAGATGGCCAAGGAGGCTGCCAAGAAGACGGGCCAGCAGAATGGAAAGAAGGACTTGTAGACCAAGAGCGATTTATGTTTCGCGAATGAGAAGATACAGTTGCAATGTAGGACTAGATTGGCATTGGATGCGTTTATTGTATGATCATTTGTGTACGGTGGTATATAGACAATAGCGTCATGGGCACTTAAGCCAGAAAAGAAGGCAATTTGGGGTATCTCGAAATTGCATCGAAATGTCCGTCACCACCACAACAGGGCTTCGCAAGCAAAAGGTCTTGGAGGAGGTCGAGCCCCGGCCGGCTAGGAGGCGAGGTTAGAATACGTAGTCACCACGAAACCATCGGATCTTGTCTCTTGTAGATTGTTGAGACGGCGAGGTTTTTATGGTCTAGACCTTAACCGTAGATTCCCAGGCTCAGAAACTCGATCGCTGACCAGAGAGTGCAGCAGGGGTTTCTATGTATATGCTGAATCACTTTGATGGCTTGTAGGAGCGTGCCATAATATGCATAACCCTCTTGCATCACAGCAAAGGTCACATGTGAAAGACGACAGGCGTTGAACAATTCACTAAATGCGGACATTTCCAGGTTTGGGGAAGATCTCTTTTGATTTCACCCGAGTGATTTTTCGAATCACCCTCCAACCAGTTATCTTCCAATTCCAAACCTCTTTCGCTTCCAAAACTCCCTCCCTGCTTAACCCAAGATAGCAGTATCATCTGGCCCACGCCATGTTCCATCCTCTTGCCCATACTGCCTAGACATTCGAGTCCTCCCTGGTCAAAAGAGAAAAAGGGGTCAGCCGCCCAAGCACCCTTTGCTATACGCCACTCCGTTTTGTAGTCCAAGCTCGACAAAGCAAACCAAATATAGAATAAGGGAGAAAGAGAAGTGGCAAGACGGCATGCCTTTGTCTAAATTACACTGATGACTTAGAAAGATAATGTTCACACCATGGTGGAACCGTCGACGCCATGCGCTTTGCTTTGCTGAAAACGAAAGTATGGGTAGAATAGGGTGTAGCGATTGGAAGAAGTTGGTGACAAAGAAGATCAAGTCGATGCTTGCGTATCATCGTACGTCCGGTTCCCAACCGTCTTGATGAGGCAATCGGCAAAGATTTTGTGAATGCTGCATCCTCCATGCTGCAATAACGCCTAGGGATTCCGTGATTGTTTTATCATCAAATAGCGAAAGGGTGTTATATGGTGAGTTCAAGGGATGTGAGCGAAAGTATCGGATCGTGGGTCTGTCTTTCAGCGACCTCTTGTAAACTCCAAGATGGATGTCCGTTCATCCAGCACGGCTGTATAAAGAAAACAAGGCCTATAGCGTCCGAGTCTGATCATATCAAGTCGTCAATTGACCGAATGATTGGTGCTTCACCCTTTGTTGGGGGGCTTCGAGGGTCTGCCACAACTGGCGGGCTTCCAAACGTTGAAAATGGATCGCGAGGGAACATGCCGGCTCGAGGGGAAAACAAGCTTTGGCCTGGGGTCGGTGGGCACTCAACAAACCGCATGCCGGCAACTTCAGGAACCTCGTGAAGGGGGTTATTGGTCATCGTCTCGGCCCGCGGAGACAAGAGAGCCTCGTCTTCTGGATACGACCCTGGAAGATTAATGGTTCTGTGTACTGGCGCATCGCCGTACGTACAACTTGGTAACTTGGTGGATGATGCCGGGTTGAACCGTGGAAACGACATGCTCTGGAAGCCAAAGCTCGACTGAGTGGGGAACCCAGGGGATGGGGGAGGCTTCGTCGCAGGGTCCAGAACCGGGGCTGGAGCTAGAGTGGGAGGTGGCCTGCCCTGTGCTGATTTTGTTCTCTGGGGCAGGTCTTCCAGCTTGAGGGGAACCAAGTGATCCGAAGGCTTCTGTTCGATTTCTTCCTTCCATGTACAAGTTGGTGGAGCAGATGCTGGTCCAGGCGAGACTAGTCGCGGGCCTGGATTTGAGTTACCTCGGAGCCGGTTCGGGCTCGCACTCAGGCCGGATTCCTTCGTGTCTTCAGTTTGTGCCGGTAAAGGCGCCGTGCGAGGTTCCTTAATGCAAATATCGATAGAATCAGCCGACAATGTCAGTCGATGCTTTGGGGGGCTGCGGC
The DNA here is from genome assembly GCA_013266195.1 of Fusarium zealandicum. Taxonomy (NCBI): domain Eukaryota; kingdom Fungi; phylum Ascomycota; class Sordariomycetes; order Hypocreales; family Nectriaceae; genus Fusarium; species Fusarium zealandicum. The sequence continues at coordinate 28,905 of JABEYC010000372.1, forward strand.
CGGGGCGGGGGCGGTTGGTTGTCGGAGCTATCCGCTTCTTGGAGAGTTCTTTTTGAAAGTCTTGCAACGAGTACATGAGCTTCATGTTGGGGCTGATCCATTGACTCTTGGTCTGAGCCGCATAATAAGCATCGTTGACCGTCAGTTCAGGCTTCTGGTAGAGACCGTAGGCGATGATGAGACTGGCGGACCGGCTGGCGCCTTGCTGGCAGTGAATCAGTATCTTCTTGCCTGCCTTGGTCCGGTCCTCTATGGTGTCACATAGGTCCATGAGATCTGGAGCAATGTCCGTGTTGTGATCCCAGGGAATATGAATGTACTCAGGCTCCTTGAACTGAAACGCCTTGGGCGTCGTGGGCGTCTCGACGGAATCCTCACACTGGGGATATTCAAAAGCAGTAGCAAAGCTAGCCGTAGATACAGCAGTGTCGGGTATGGGAATCTCGCAGTCAGGTGTGGAGTATCGGGACTGGTCGAATCTTCGAGATTCACGAGCAGCTCTGCGCATTTCGAAGGGGTTGCGGACTTCCCGGGCACAGTTGATTACTACATCGAATCGCGATGCCTCCTCCGCCGTTGGTTCCGAGTAAAGGTAGACGTCGTCCCCATATATGGCAATCGGTCCATCGGGATATCCTGGTGTTTTCATATCCTCATTGTTTTCGCTATCACGGTATGGATCGTCGTCTCGGTTGGCCATCTGAGTTCTGATTGGTGAATCTTCCTCCGTGATTGGAGGTTCAAACGTCTTCATCGTCACTTTTGTCGGCCGCAGCACCTCGGAAAGGCCAGACTCGTTCCGTTCCAACACTTTTGGAAATGTCATGCCACCAGGTGGACCGAAGGTCGACGACTTGAGACCTGATGACATATGAGGTGAGGAGCAAGAGTGTTTGAGAGCCCGACGCTGTAGCATTGGAGCCATGCCTGGCGAAGGAGGAACCTCTAGAGTTGTCCTACTAATCAGATCAGAAGTGTTGGTCTTGAGGCTCAACTGGCTAGGTTTCCGTCTTGGCGCTGGAAGCATGGGCTTGATGAATGATGGAGAAGAGGGCTCCGAAACCAGTGAAATAGCCGTGGTAGCAGTCGAGGCAGCAAATGGAGGCTGGATCGAGAGGCCCTTCATATTACGGCCTCGGCGTGGTGAAGGTGAGGTCATGGGACGCTGTAACCGAGGAGGCTCGTTGAGGACAGTATTGGAGCTGTTGGTAGGCAAGGCACCGAAGCTCGTGGCGGGGAAGCTGTTGAGTGGAATCAGGTTGATCGGAGAGTCGGGAGACGAGGATGGAGAGGGGTCTGAAAGAGGTGACGAGTCGGTTGTGGACAATGTTGTGGTGGGAGAAGAGTCTGCCGATTCCGAAGTTTGAGTTGAAGTGCTGTCATGATGCTTGTGGGATGGGTCTGCGGAGATCATGCTCGGCCGAAGGCCATGTTGTTGGGAGGCACTCATCATGCCGGGTCTTTTGGGTTCCATGCCGACGAATTTGGGGTCGACAAGTGTGACAGTTTCCTGGTCGGCCATGGTCTCGGCGTCCAGGTCAAATACTGTCATGAAAGGCGGTATTTGTTCCTCGTACAGTCTGCGGTCTGTTACTGACGGCATGGTTTCGTAGCTGCCTTGCGGTCTAGTGCGTAGAATCTCGCGGTAGGCGTGAGGGGTCAGGTGAGATCTTGTCGCTTGCGAGGGCGCGGTTTCCAGAATTTCCTCGAGGTTTCATATAACCACGTTACTTTCCACCGGGGACAGTGTCGTCAGATTATCAAGATATGTGCGATATTTCCCAAAGTAAATAGCAAAATAAAAATTGAGATAGAGAGAAAGGAGTGTCTTCGTGGGCCGTGGTGCGATCGAGAGCTGAGCCGGTCGTTCGATGGACAGCGCAGCTGATCCTGTCGCTGAGGATGCGATTAGGTGGGCAGTGCTCGGTCGATACACTGAGACCCGTCGAGATATGGTAAAGAGAGAATTAAGCCTCGCGATGGGCTTGAAAAGAAGTCGCAGGTGTCAAAATGACAATGGGTTGGGGCGGCGGAAGCAGGCGAAGATGTAGCTATCGTCGAATCGAGGGTGTAGCAGGGAGAAGAAGGAACGAGCCCAGAATGGATGTGAGACAAAGAATCGGCGTCTCGGCGAAGAGTTACGAAGAATAGCGGCTGCAGGGCTGGAAGTGGCGCTGTTACAATGGCAAGGTCATTATTCCCTTTACTAGGGAGGCCGTGTCGCCGTCGAGGGGAGGGTATAGAAAGGCGAATGTTGGAAGGCAAGCAGAAGGGAGAAGTGAAGAAGATTGAAGACGAAGATCAAAGCGAGGAGAGAAGTGAAAGAGGATAGAGGAAGAGCGAGTAAGAGAGGAGGGTGTGAGAGAGCGAGCGCGTCCGGGATTGGACTGGATTGACTTTGGCTGGTAACAGGCGCTGGGGATGATGGAGATCGGAGGGGGCGTGCAGGCCGGGAAGGGAGGGCGGCGCTATGTTTAGAGACTCGAGGTAAAAGGTACTTTGGACACTGGGCGGCACACTGGGCAACCTGAGGTGGGAGGCACAGTAAGTGGAGGCACAGGTACTCTGCTGGCCTGGGCGGGCTGAATGGAGGCGACCGAGCGCTGCCGACAGAGCAACGGCGGCACCTAAAACAACCTAAGCCCGAGTCGAAGATGGAACCTGAGGTAAAACTTCACTCAGCGGCAGAAAGCAGCGACTAACCGATTGTTTGTTTCCTCCCATACAATGTTTGTAATTAGCGACAACACGGCGCGAATCTGCATCAACGGCGGTTATGCTTTGCACAGAAACGGAGCTGCGGCGGCAGACAGCAAAACGCAAGACACGTCGCACTGTGACAGATGTACCATATCTCGGTTTACCAGCCAGCCGAACCTAGCCAGGATTACTCCGTAGACGGGGTCCAATAGCAAGTAGAGCACAGGGCAGAAAGAGACACCAAGAACATCCAGACAAGGGCCAGTAAGCACACGCACAGGCAAGCATCGCATCAAGAGAGACCCAACTGATGAGGACTCCCCATCATCTCAGACGTGAGCAGATGGGTCCAGTAAAGGACGAGAGCGCTACGGCGGGCCAGTCACAGCCCATGCTTCCCCATCCAGGTTAGCCCCGACGATGGCGTGTGGGGCGTCACTGCTTCGTGACTGGATGGCCGCAGTGCGAAACACGTCCGGGGGCTAAATTTAGATCTCTGCAGCACCACCCAGGGCCTCTGCAGCACATAGGCGGCTAGACCAGGCCAATCAGTGTGTTGGAATTGAATTTGGGACTTGAGAGTTGCAGGGGGAAGTCGAGTGGAGGGTTTAAATTTAAACCACCGGTGGATGGACCGCCGCAGCTACCTCCTTGTCTGCAGGCATCGTTTACACTGTGCTATAGAGAGAGTCATCCTGTATTAACAATGGATAAATCGGGCATGTTTGATAGACGGCGGATGATCGGTTTAGAACTAGTTAGGATATCTAAGATCTCGACGGAACTAGGAAACGATGGGCAAGAAAGTCGACAGTGAGAGACAAAACAAGCTTCCAGAATTCCAGCTTGCAGCACACCTCCATCATGGCCAACCTCCTCCCCAACCTCCAACCTCCCCGCCCTCATGTAAGGCTGCAGTGCAGGTCTTGACATCGTCTGTCTGACACAGCATGAGCACAAAACAAGTCCGAGGCTCATTCAGCAATCATCGTTTCGACTTGTGCGCCGCGTCGGAGCGCCACTCTGTAACGCTGTAAATAGCCACCGAAAAGCCTGAGCTGCTACCCCCGGCCCGCGGTAGCCCCGTAACCCCCCGTCTTATCCAAATGTATGTTCGGTCACCGGTGATTCGGGCGTTTGGCGTCACAGGTGAACAAGGGGCCGCCGTTCTGTGGAGGAGACTCATCGCTCGTAGCCAGTGTCATGGTTACAGGAGGGGCCTTCCTTGTTCCTCCACCGTCGACACTACTGAGAGCCGCTGAGAGTGGCACTCTAGCATGTGGTGGCTCGCGTGCACTGGCTCCCAGCTAGCCTCTTGGTTGCAGCCGGTGTCGTTTGAAAGATCGAAACACAGACACCCGAGCCTCGCGTGGCCTTTGTTTGGGGCAAGATGCCGATGCGATGGAGCCGTTTGGTCACGATGTTTGGGCCAATCCTCGGGTTACGAGAGATGGTTGGCTGGTGAAGATCAAAGCTCGTCTCGTGGCTGGGCCTTGCTTAATTGCGCCACTATGTTTCCATCATTCGAAGCGCCTGCGCATGTGGCGATGCTTCAATTGCGGCAAAGGAGTCGCCGTTGATGGATGAAAGCGCTTGAGTAGGACTGTCTGAGCGGCAAGGCAGAATCTACATTCATTCAGCAACTCGGCTGGGAGAGGCTGTCTATCTACACTGTTCTTGGAGCAAGATCAAAGGCAACAACAACAATAACAACAACAGCACTATTGATGCCAGAGTCAACCGTTCCTTTCCACAACCTCATCGAGAATTCAGCAACTCTGGCCAGGGGGTTGCTGAAATTCCATGGTTTCGCACTCTCCGAGATGCCCATCAGCCGCCAAGAGACTGGAGGCATGATGGATATCAGTAGAGGCGGCCAAGCCACACCAAGAGCGGCTCAGCCAGAGAGCCCCTGTTTGAAAAGAGCACATGACTCCCATGCCCCCGTTCAGTTTCAGCTCCATTCCTCTACCTTCCTCACCCGTGAGGGCGATCTTCCCCATTCAACGCGCCAACAGAGGCAAAAGATGAGGGGTCCCAGAGGCGAAGCAACAAGACAAGCCCACATGCACAGTGAAATTGGATTCCCGATGATCGATGCACGTCAAATTGCTTGGGGCAAGGGGCAATGTCTCGAGCCCACTTGGATCTCGAAAAGAACGCCTTTTTTAGTTCATCGTATTAATCGTGGGTTTCGAGACTCCAGGCCTAGACGCGGCGGCGGCGACAACGACGACGCACTACCATCTACTATCAGATCAGCCCCTGCAGGGTTCGTCCGCCCTCTGCTTACGATCTGCTGGTTCCTGTCAAAAGAAGAAAAGATGAAAACCGTTCCTTTAAATCAGATGAGCCACCTGAAAGCTGCAGCACCCTGATCGAGCACTGTGTCACGCTTCAGAGACCCCTGGGGCCTTGATCCTCATCCGTTGAAATCTGAAACGAGGCTCTGCATTGCAGGGTCGCTTCGCCCTCTGCTACGCGCAGCCGTCTTGATCACCCTCCTTCAATTTTCCCCTTGTTCTCCTGAGGTCCTCGGGTAAGGAAGCGTACTTCGAAGTAGTACACAGCCGCGACAGCGCTTGTTTCGCACAAAGTGATGCCTTGCCGCGGGCGAGCATTCACCCAGCAACATCATCCTTTGGGCTTCAGGTTCACCTGGGACTCGGCCGAGTCAAACTCACTCAGTCCGTCACTTAATATCCCTTGTATCGTGTCTGTTTCGTGTTGCTGATCGGGGTCCGGTCCTTCGAGTGGCGATTTTTGCTAATGTAGTTCTGGTGGCAAATATTCATGCGCAAATCACCCAAGAGACTAAGTTAGATAGCTCGACGCTTTACTTTCCCCTTGCGGGAGGAGACGACCAGATACGGAGCTAGAAATTAGAAGCTATGTTGGCATTTGTGATGCCACAGCTCACAACCTGAACGGTGGTTATTGTTGAGAAGACAATAACACGGACATGCAACCCGTCTCGTGCATATTAGTCAAGCAGACGCTAAATCGCCAGGCGCAGCAGTTACGGTCTCGTGAGAAATCCGGGCATCGATACTCCGTGTGTCTTGTCCTGCGAGAGGAACTGCCCGGGATGGCACCATTTCCCTGTCTTTCTCGCGTCAGGTAAAGGAGAACTTTCATGTTTCTATTGACATGGCTCAGTGGTGTGAGCAGGCGAGCAGCCAGGCATCTAATGTTTTTGAAATTTCGCCGTGTTGGAGTTTCAGGTTCGTCGGAACGACCCAATACCTTGACCAACCTACCTAGTCGGTCGGAAAACGGAATATCACTCCCAATAAGAGACTCGGTATAGCCAAGGTGGGTTGATTCAGCCGGTTCAATGTATTGGATACTTCCACTTTCTGATTACAGGCTTTTCCGAGGCAGTAACTATCTACTTCAAACTATCACAGCCCACGCATGCATCTGGTTCCATCCAGTCGCTTGACCAAATAGTTGACTCGTATTCCGCGACCTGGCCCATGTTTCTCTTCTTAGGTCATATAGGTTAAACACTCAGCTTTGCATGTATCGTGGTCGTCTTTTCCGAGTGACGTTATTTTGTGTTGTTTTAAACTGCTGCCGCAACGACTCCGATGCGACTAACTATTTATAAGGCCATGAATGTCCCCGTGAATGCTGGTATGATGTTTCACTGATGCAACAGACAGAAAGTACGGGTATTTTCTAGCCATGGGAGGAGTCATGCAGTACTACAAACACACCGAAAAGAGCCGACCATACCTGTCTGTTGACTGTATCGTAGACCCTCGTAGCTGTTCAGGGTAGTTCATCAACGGCAGCATTACAGTGGCCTTTGATGGCAACCATTTCCTGCTTGTTTTTTACCTTCGCTGTTATCGGGACTCACGAGATGAACGTGCCCCTAAGTCGGCATCCGGCGGTGGTGGGATATGGGATAAAACTCGCTCCGTATGGTTTCGGATGTCGATGATGTTGTCCTGTTGTCAACTATGCAAACCAACATATATTAGGTCACTTGACAGTTACACCCGCGTCACCCTAATTCGCAACATCCAGACTAAGCATGGAGCATGGTGCTTCCATAAAAGACGTAACTCACCTGAGTAGACACAGCCTTTCGTATTACAGTAAACATCCAGGTATCAAGCTTAAGCCTGCACTATCACAGTTGCCACGTTAGCAATCACGACCTCATCTAGAGAAAAGCCGGAAGACTGCCCCTGCGGGTCAGAGGGACTTTGAAAGAATTAATACAAAGAATGAGTATTACTTCTAGGATAAAGGGATTAAAAAAAGAGCAAAAAGTTGGTAGCTTCTCTTTGAAGAGCGTGTCATCCTTAGTGCAGGGGCCATGCTAATCTTCTCTGTATCGTTTCTGCGATGATGTTAGCAGGCTTCGAACGAACGAACGACCTTTCGAAAAAAAACTTACTAATAGACCAATATGTCACAAAGTGACAAAATTTACTGCCGTAATTTTGATATATAACCCACCTTGTCCATGGGTTGGACTCGGAGCTTAGAGGTTCCGTCTTTGAATGCTCGACAAGAATTAACATCCCTGAAGGGGTAGCTAGGTACCCTGGGAAACTATCAGCTAACCTATAGCCAATACTCCTATGTCATCTAACCAAATTGGACTTAAATGGGAGAAAGAGTCCGTGACGTCGCAGTCTGTGCTAGTCAAGAATATGTGGCTGCATGTATCTACTAATCTTATGTCCAATGCATTTTGATTGGGTACGTCCGTTGTACGAAGTCTTCAGTCGTTCAATTTAGAGGGATTCAAAAGATCTAAAGATCACCCACACTCCGAGGTAATTGACCTGCATGGCTGAGTAGACGCCATGGTTATCTCGTACATGTGTACTACCTATCTATTATCACTTATAAAGTCAAAGCTATGATCTATAGGCAGAGCCTAAATTAGGATCCCAATGTAAACAAAAACAATCCTTAGGTAGACCATTTGCTAGACTTTACTATCATTGCCTAAAAGCATAGTCGATATTCTATATTATTTATGCCGAGAAGGCGAATACTATTTTGATTTTCTCAACCCCCTAAGACAGAGCATGCAGACGATGCAGGTTTGCTGTGGTCCAAGGGGCTGCATTTGCTATCGGATGGCGGGCCTTTTCCATCAATGTAGCCCTGCAGATGGCTCGATGCTCAAAACGGGGAACCTCTAGGTGCACTAGAGAATAAGAGAAATGAGTTCGATGCAGCTTGTTCGTAGTCACTCTTGCTAGCGATCAACCGACATAGTAGACGCCTCGTATGGCTTCTCTCAGCCCGCATTAGGTTGCATTCGCCAGAAAATACATGAGATATTCCGTGGAGATAAAATGGACGATCCAACGGCATGTGTTCCTCGTCCGGATTGGTTCTTCGAGATCTGCACAGCTAGCGGATGACAAAACGTCTTGAGCCAAATTAACATCGGTCCTGTCGCAGACTGACCACGCGAATGGTTTTTTTTACCGGAGAAAATGCCCGGGGCTAGGTATCATGGCACCAAGACGTAGCCATAGTGGACCATGAGAATTGCGAGCGCTGAAGGTATTCGCAGCATGGACAAGTGGCGTTGGTATGGCTAGTCAAGGGCATTCATTCCCTGCCGGTTTGCGTGCCGGCCTGGATGCGAACGGGGTTCGACCAACAACCGGATGACACAAGCTGAAGATGGATCAGTCGTCGACGGAGACTTTTTCGGCCAGCTTGGGCTGTGGAACTCAGCGTTACGTCGTACGCAACCTGCTGATAGGCACTTGCGCGAGCCGTCTGACATGAGAGATTGTCCAGGAGATGGACTTGGTTGCTTCATCTCATGTTTGCTCTGAGGCCCCCTGGTACTGCGTCCAGATGTAAGTACCACAGGACGATGGACGGCCCCATCTTGCATCCTACCCCCAGAGAGCCTCTGTTTCAGCACAAGGATTGCGACATGGAGTTTGACAGAGGCGTTTTCTTTTTTACCACAGGAGAATCAATGTCCTGGTTGTCGAAGCTCCCACGGAGCCATGGCGCTAACCATCCACGAATCCCCAAGCAATGCCCAGCCTCCTGGAGCCACGAGCTGACCCCTGGAGTAGTGGACTCATGCCCTCTGTTTAACGTTAGCATAGCGGTCCATCGGGCAGTTGAATCCAACGGCGGCCCTTGCCCCCCCGCTAGAACGACCGGGGGATGAGTTGCATTCCGGACGAAAAGGGAACCGCAAAGGGATTTGGGATAGCAACGTTTGACATCGGACAAGGACTGGACAGAACCTCGTGGGAAGAGAGGATGAAAGCTAGGGTCGCTAGGAGAATGGAGCTTTGCGGCCCGAAGCTTCGACAGAGACATACGTAGCCAGAGAGGTGGAATTGGGTGTGGATGAGCGTGATGTTCTCAGGAGTCGTTGAGAAATGGAAGGGGAAGCAGTGGCTTTCGCGTGCCGTTTCAACGAACCGGCGTCGTGCTCTGTGCCTCAAAAGGACATGTCGATGGATGCCCGGTAGCACATTATTAGACGTTATCGCCGCGGCGTCTTGGTCTCGGCAGGGGAAAGTCGGTTGCAGATCAAATCCCATGCCGAGTCTACGGATGTGCGTGCTCTGCAGCTTGACAGTACGTAGTATCCATGGTTTCGGCCTGGCCTGGTGTCTCTCTGCCCAGCGTGCGAACTGCATCCACTCATGAGCCAGAAGCAAAAATCCACCGTCTAACCCAATGGTTGCGCAAAGGAATCCATGTCATGACATGGGGTCGCGTGGATTCGCCGGGGCTTTTTCTGACGAGTTCGAGTTGAAGCCGCAACCGTTGTCGTCGCCCAGGTGCTCTGTACACATACCATAGATTAGATGTCATCCAAGCCGTGGACGATACCTAATAAGAGATAGAGTGAACGGAGGCCTTCTTATCTACCGCAGACCTAAAAACAAGCCCATCTCCTCACCGTTGTTCTCGAGCAGTTTTGCCTGTAAATCAAGGTTCTATCGCGCCCGTCCTTCTCTTTCGTGCTCGTCCCCTGTTGGGTCGGTGTTGGTGTTGGATCAAAAAGGGCCCGTCCGTGTGCCCTTGTCGCGGTCAAGACCCCTCCTCTTTCGCTCCCGCTCTTCTCGTCTCTTCCTCTTTTGCCCTCTCTCCCTCAAGCCATCTCTCTATTGTTTTTGCCTGTTGCTCCTTGGTCCCTTTATACTGTCTTTCTCTCCTTGGATCCCCCCTACGGAGACGTTCCTACCTGTTCGCCTTCGTTTCTACCATATCCAAAGAGCCCCGCCTGCGCTTCACCTACTTTTGCTACTCCTCTTAATCAGCAACTTCAGAGGCTTGGTCCCCATATCCTCAGCTCCTCAGCATTGTCTGCGTTTTCTGTTTCGTTGCTACTGCAACTTTACCCAAGTCTCCTCGACGACCAGCGTCCCTCTGCCACTCTGGTCCCTGAGGAACGCGTTTCAGGATCCCGTTGCGTTTTGACATATACGACTTCGGCAAGCCGAGGCATTCTGCTGTCTTAGCCCTTTGTTCTCTGGGCGACTCACCCTGAGACTCGCACTACAGCGCTCATTGTAATCACTGATAATTCTCGTCGGGGACTCGAAGACAAAGGACAGGGCAATCTTGCCTCGTTCATTCGTCGATTGGTGCGGCTACTTGCTTGCAGAGCATCAACCTCGAATACACAAGACTTTGGACCCCTAAACCTCCCCTCCCGGCTCCTACTATTCACAGGCATCACACGCAAATCACGTCGCGCCAGATCCTCGAACCTGTCGCATCCCGCTCGCACTGTCGCCTTGAGGGTGTGCGGATGAAGCTTGACGTCCAATCTGCAAGCACTTGCTGGGATGCTAGAGTGCTGCGGTTGGCGAGACCATGACGGCAAAGGGCGGTTTCACCAGTGCGGGCCAATTGGGCCCCAACCGCGCCGACGGTGCCCACCAGCATCTCCCCATTGCCGCTGCAACCGGCTCTTCCTCGAGGCCTGTTCATCAATCTGATGCATCTACATCTTCTTCTTCACTCAACCCAGATTTGCATCGACGGAGCCACAGCTCGTCTAAACTGCCCGCTTTTCGCTTCACTGACCGCAAAACCAGCACGAGTGCAAGCGTCACTAAGGGTGACCCCCTGGCTATTGCCAGTAATCAACGTACCCATATCCAGAGCCAAAATCTCGATCTGAAAAACAACAACAACAATAACAACAGCCCGGCCTCTTCGACACCGCAATCGACATCAACGTCGTCGGCTGCGACCACTTCTCAAAGCACATCAGCGGCGCTCTCGCTGCATCCGTCGCTAGCGATCCACGCACCGTCCTCGCCAGTCTCACCCCATCCAGGCCCTAGCATTGCCCCAGCCACTGTCTCAGTCCCAGTCCCGGGCTCAGAACCATCGGCATCAGCAGATCTAGACCCGTTGGCGCCTTTGGACAGCGCCGTTAGTGGACCAGTCACGGCGTCAGAGCCCGTCTCACCACTCACGACGGTCCCTGCGACGGCCCATCTCAACCTTTCTCACCCGACAACGCATCACCACGACGAAAAACGCGCCGCCTCTGCATCTGCATCTGCGACCGTAAACACGTCCTCGAACACAACCACACCCGCATTCACCTCCGAACTTTCAGCCCCGCAGGCCACCTCATCCTCGACGACCACTTCACTGTCCTTCTTGCGATCGCGCAGGGCTTCTTCATTTCAATCCTCGTCATCCGCCTCGGCGGCTGAGCCATCGTCCCAGGCCAAGCGTCCCGCATCGTTCCCTGACGCACCTGCACCTGCGCAAGCCGACGACCACTCCCCGCATCCCACTTCTGCAGCCTCCAAGACTCGGACCCGGCGATCAGTGGTATCTCGCCGATCGAATGCTGCCGCAACCTCCACTGGCCCGCCACCTTCTCTAAACTCAGAGCGCCTGCAGGCCATTGAAGCCGCACAGAGTGCCTCCGCCTCCTACCCCTCCTCATCCGACGGATCCTCAAAGGGCTCTCCGTCTGGTCAAAGAGAGTTGATTTTACCCAAAACCCTCTCCAAGTCGAGCCCGACCGATGAGAGGCGAGCGTCCCTTTCGCAACGCCCTCCCGTATCCTACCGGCCACCTCTCAACGCCAGCAACAATATAGAGCCACCGGCCTCAACCCCCGTTCGTGTCCCGCCTATTAGAGCCTTTCGCTCCTCGGGGTCTCGCAAGAGTCTCACTCTCGACATGAACTCGAGGCCGCGCTTCTACGATTATGAGGAGGATCCCGACGACTCTAATCATGACCGAACTCTGCGCGCATTAGAGGGCAGAACCGACCAGGACGTGCTGCGCTCGTCACCTAAATTCTCTGGTCGACATGACGGTTTTGATAATGAAGACACCGGCGACGTCTTCCTCAAGATTGCTCGAGAAGAGGCATCTCGGCGCCAGCCGGACGAGCAGTCTCCTCCGAACGAGACTCGCAGCGTGGTGGTGAGTACTTCCCTTTTCCTTTGAACTGCTGCCCTGGGCCTATGCGTCCGATCCTGCGCCTCTGATTTGGTGCGTGGACATGAGGCCGTATGAAGGCTTTTCACTCTCACGAGGCCCTTGGCGGTTTCTGATGGTTGAAGTGCATCCACTTGACTCGTTTCTGGAGTCACCACCGAACATTGTCTGCCATTATTGCTCCAGAGCTAACTTAAATAGTCACGAGTAACTCGATCCTCCCATCGCCGGCCACTATCTTCGGTGGTGCCGATGTACCAGCCCACTTCTCCTCCCCAAATCCGGCGACGACTTTCTGACCAGCAAGAGACCTCACGTTCCAGAGGCAATGACGACGAAAGAGCCAGCGAGGTTTCCCGCATGTCCACTTATCGAACATCAGGGAGGGACAAGGCGGCATCAGCGCACCCAGGAGAAAACCCGGGGCGTGCCCGTGGTTCTAGTTCGACTATGCGCCCTTCGCCAGTGACGCCGCGATCAATAGCTTCCCAAGAGCCTGGCTCCGAGCAATCCCCGTACTCACGCCGAAGATCCTCGATCACCGACAACACGAGTTCACAAGCACGGGGTTCTGCGTACAAATCAAATGTTGGGCATGCCCACAACAAAACATATAATTCCTCCCCGCTGGTTCGATCCTTTGACTTTCAGCGCCAGCCAAATCATGAAACCGGCAACGGGCATGAGGGAACCGAGTCAACCTTGTCGACTACCGCGCCTTCTACAGTATGGGACGAGCTGGACGACCTGAAATCTCGGATTCACCGTCTTGAACTGACTGGCAAGCTCCCTTCGACATCGGGTGCTGCCGTATCGAGACTGTCCGATGAACGACCCCCTACGGCAACTACAACTGTCACAACCATGTCTTCGTCTCCAAAGCGACTGGCCAACGGCAACCACAATGTGGACGTTACTAGCACTACGTCCTCACATCGGGAGTTGCACCCGATCCTTCAATCTGCCCTTGTCAAGACCAAGCCCCTTCTTGACGCCGAAGTGTACCGGGCACTGGAGTCGGCTGCAAACGATGCCATGTCTCTTGCATCTATGATGGGAACCACTGGCCAACCTGGGCCGATTTCTAGTGGCGCCAGCACCATTGGCTCTAACACAACCGTCACTGATCGCCAACTGAGGCGAAAAGCCGACAGTGTATGTCGAAGCTTGACCGAACTATGCCTTGCGTTGGGCGAGGAAGTGACGCAGACGCGGCCCCGGCAATCAATAGAGGTTCCTGCGCCTGCGCCTGCTCAAATCGAGGTCCCGAAGACCCCGACTGTCAACAAGACCTTTTTTGGGTTATCTTCGCAGCGTCGCCAGAGTATAGGAAATAGCGAGCAGAACTTGACAAATGTGAATACTAGTCCTAGGACCATGTCAAAGTTCGAAGAGAGGAGACTCAACATCCTTAATGGTAGCTCTCTGCCCACGTCTCACGTCTCAAATTCAATGCCGTCAACTCCGCAAGAGCCAATCTCACAACGGAGGTCCTCTCTTATGGTGTCTAGGTCTCGTCGAGCCGGCACGGAGGAACTAGACGATGGTAGGAAGTCGTCTCTTCTGCTGAGAACTCGACGCGCGGGGACCGAAGAGCCCGATGAAGGTCGGAGGACCTCCATGTTCGTCCGCAGCCGCCGGAATACGGTCGGCGATGAAGATGATAATGCGATGAGATTCCTAACGCCCTCACGAGCCTATACGGACCTCAACCAGACGATTCGGGGAATACCGCATGATCAGACGCCGCAACCACAGGTACCTGACACAACGTCAGCTATACCTCGCCGGCGGTTCGCCTCATCGAACTTGAGTGTGTCGCGACTGGCAACGCCGTCCACGAACACTGCAACCCCTCCGAGGAAATACTTGGACAGAACCACGCAACAGGACCACAACAGCAACAGCGTGGCCGACAAGCTTGCCGAGGACCGCGGGCAACGGTACACGTCCCTTGGACAGACGACGTTTATCAACCGAACCGGCAGCATGATCAGAAGGCCGAATCGAGACAGCATTGCGTCTGCCAACCCTTCTACAGTTGCTGGCGGCTACAGATGACACCGACGACGATTTGCATTGATTTTATGATTGTACTATTATACACTTTATGTTTCGACCGCAGGACGTGGCTATTTTCTTATATTGTTTGGACGGGAGGCACCCGATTCGTTTTCTGTTGTACTTGATTCGGCCTGACGGTTCATGGCGAGCAGCATAGCCGGTGGGCTTGACTGCTGTTGTATCCGGTGTACATATGCTGTCTTCAGACACGGCACATATATGAGAAAAAGCTCAATGGGGAAAAGCAGTATCACGGTGTTGGGATGATTATCTTTGAGAATGGCGTACCACAAAACCGTTGCTTTGTAATGGAGGACCAACAATGTTGGACTCTTTAAGAATATGCCCGGGTGGGAAAGGAATGGGACTAGGATAAGCACATGGGTACATGCGAATTAGTTTAATGTATGATATGACTAGATCGTGTGAACCCCGACTTGTCTGATGGTTTAGTCAATTGTATGATGTGGTTGTGAATATGTGACAGTGGTAGTGATCGATCCACTTCCACGTCTACCTCGAGTCAGTCAAGGTCCATGGCAAATGAAGGAAGTTGAGTGAAATGGATATGGAGATTTCATTAAATCCAACATGTAAGTCTTACGGAAAGATAAAGTGACGAAGCATGAGAAGCTGGAGGTCTTCAGTTGCCGCACAATGAGCATGGCAAATGACCGTGAGGGACGGCGAAAAGACGTGCAGCGCTGAGTCAGGCCGACATTTGGCGCTTTACTTACCTCAAGCCCCACCGTTGAGAAACAATTCTGGTGGTTCAATTAGCGATTTTAACTTGATGCTTCTCTTCGCCTATATAACAAAGACGAAAAGACTATATTCGCATCGTTTCTTTCCTATTTTCAAGATTCTGCACACGCCAACAGCCCCTCTCCACCCAGCCAAAGTCACAAGAAATTCCACGTCAAGGTCCCTTGATCATAAGGCTTCTGCATTACCGAGGAGCAACATGGCTGACGAGCTTGGAGGACCGGCCCAAGATGCAGCGCATCTGGAGGTGGAGGACAAGGCGCACAACAAGGCCTCGAGAGGAAAGGGACGAGGAAGAGGCGGAGGTGGACAAGATCGGGAGGTTCAGATATCGAGAGCCTTGTCGAAGCTGTTGAGGCATCAAGCGGCCAACGCAGGGATTCAGCTTGACGGTGAAGGCTTTGCGTCCTTGGACTCGGTGGTAAGTCTTGCAGGTCTCTTGTAGTTGACGCTGGTGGTGAGGCAGACCTGGAGGTCAAGCCATCGTAGTTTCTCTTCTCACTCAACTCTACACGAGACCTGGCTAACGCAATCTCAAAGCTTGCATGGGGCCCATTGCGCTCCCTCAAAGTCACACTCGCCGACGTGCAATCCATAGTCACATCAAACGACAAGCAGCGATACACCCTCAAGCCCAAGCCCTCCCTGCCTACCACGCCCTCGTCGCCCGCCGACTTCATGATCCGCGCCAACCAGGGCCACTCAATCAAGCTCGAGTCATCGGCGCTGCTTGCGCCAATCACCCTCGAGGCCGGCAACGTGCCCCCGCGCATCGTCCACGGCACGTTTATGTACTTTTGGCCGCGTATCGTCGACGCCGGCGGCCTCAAGCCCATGGGACGCAACCACGTGCACTGCTCCATGGGGACGCCCGAGGAGGGCGTCGTGAGCGGCATGCGCAAGGACGCCGAGCTGGTGGTCGACATTGACGTGGAAGCAAGCCTGAGGGAGGGCGTCAAGTGGTGGATGAGCGACAACGGGGTGCTGCTGACTGAGGGGGACGAACAGGGGATCTTGAGCTCGAGGTTCTTTAAGCTGGTGACGGGGCGCAAGGTTGATGTCGGCGTGCTGTGGCAGGATGGTGGGTGGGTTGCTGATCTGCCGGCTGGGTTGAATGTTAGGCCGCCTTTTAATAAGGTGCCTCGTGAGGGAGGGAGAGGAGGCAGACGGGGTGGTTCGTGAAGAGAGACTTCTTGAATATAAACCAAGTACTCCTATTGTACGTGGAAAGCAATGTAACGTGATGCTCGTGAAGACGGAAACTCGTAAACCAACTTCGATCTACAGCCAGCCCCATCTCCCATTTGTCCAAATCCCCTTGATATCGCTCCTGTCACTCTCCAACCCCCCCTCGCCCCTCGCCCAAGCTCTTAGCAATAATAGCCTCGACCAAAACTCCAATCCTTCAGGCTAGACCCATTACCTTGTCCATCACCTCCTGCTTGGCCTTGCTCTCCTTCTCAAGCCACACAAGCACGCTCTCGGCAATCGCATCCTCGACCCGCTGCCGTCCCACGATGCCGCGCACGACGCCGATATCTTCAGGGACCTGGCCGTCGTTGCTAAAGAAGGGCCTGCCCTGCCACGTATCCTCGACGTCGCCGTCCTCCTCGACGTCGTACTCGGGCAGCCCGTAGCCAAGGCTGCTCGCCAGATGGGCGACCCGCTCACGGACGGTCACGGAAGAACGACCGCCGCCCCCGCGTGAAGGCTCAGCCGTGGATGCGCCGCCGTCAGAGACATCTTCCTCGCCTTTGACCCTGGTGCGGGAGGGAGAGGCCTGGGCGACGGACAGAGGACGCTTGTTGCCGCGCGGCGACGAGGTGCCCGTGAGGAACTCGTATGCCTGCTTGGCCGCAAAGTGCTTGGCCGTCTGCTTCTTCTTGAATGTCGGCGGCTCTTGACCAGCTTCAAAGCCATACCCTTCTCGGGGGAACTTCTGCTGGCACCACGGCAGGACGCAGAAGGCGCGTGAGCGTGGATGGGGAGTTCCGAGGAAGACGACGTTGATGGTCTCGGTGGACCACTCAGGAAGACCATTCCCCTGCTGCTGACAGTGCTCTGCAGATAATCGTGTTAGCAAGTACCCATGTAGATAAGGGGATTTAAGGGTTGTTTACGGTTCAGTTTGGCCACCCAAATATCTTCAACCTCCGGCTCTGGGTTGACCTCTATGAGCTGTCCGACGGCTGTTTTCTGCTGCGCGTTAAGCTCCGCAGGTCGTCCAGTCCGCGCCTCTTCAGCCTTTTTCTCATTGGCGAATTCGATGAGCAAATCCCAAGGGATGCCCCCTTCGATGGGTTGGGTGGCCATGACCTCGAAGTAGTGATGAGCGATGGTGTAGTGTAGGAGTTTGAAGTGAGATTGGACAAATCGTCATGAAACTACTGATAGAGTTAAGGTTGTGCGGGTTGGTGGTAGTTCTCGCAGAAGCTTCTTGTGAGATGGCAAAGGGGGGTATAAATAGTCAATTAATTCGACGATGCGATGCTACGAGCTTTTCGAACAATGGAGGTCCCTCTGGCTGAATGGGTGCCCTCTTTTTCAACATCGCAATGGCGAACTACCTCATAGACCCATGCTTGGACAAGAGGCAACCGGCTCCACTCACCAAGGCTTTGGACTTGACCGGCCTCATTCAGTGTGTATTTTTCAGCTCTGCGCCTCCAGATCTGGTGATGGGATTGGGCTGAGCATGATAAATGCGTTCGCCGTGTTTCTAATGCCCTGTGCGCGCCTAAACAAAAAGGCCATCACATTGGCCGTGGCCGTGGCTTGTTGGTTGTGAGGTGTTGTGCTGCGCGGCCCCCAAAAGATGGCCAACGTCGGTGGAGCGAGGTCACTTGAGAGGCTCTCAACTCGTCTGATCAGGCAGAAGATGCACCGCGGCCCAAGTCTCCAAGTATAATGGCGCTCGATTGGTTCGTGGGCAGGTCGAGTAAGTGGTCGACCGATCATCCACAGGGTATCTACCAACGTTGTACGCAACATGAAAAACGCCGTCTCTGCTGGCGCATGCAATCCAACCTCTTCCTTCCATGCCGTTCCATCTCTGCCTGTCTCTCTTCTCTTGACCCCCCAGATAACACTTATTCCTCAAAGAAGCCACCTCCATCGCTGTCGTCGTCGTCATTCTTCACAGCGGGCTGCTGTATGCCCTGGCGCATTTGCCGTCGCCTCTCTCTGCGGTTCATCTTGAGCCCTGCTTCACCCTTGCCGTGCTGCATGTTCTTGTCCTTTGCTGCCTGCTGTCCCGGCTGCTGCCCCGGCTGTGTCCTTGGCGCAGGTTTGCCCGCATTCGTTGGCTCCTTGGGTCTCTTTTGGCGGCGCTCGGTTTGGTTTCCACCCTGCGAGTGGTCGGCCGATCGTCTCTCTCTTAGTCCTCGTAGCGCATGAGGACCCTCCGTCATTGCTTGCTCGACCTCAGCCCACATCGGGGGCCGCTCAGTATGCAGCAAGCCTCGGTGCTTGAGAGGCTTGTAATCATCCTTTTCGTCTTCCGCATCCTCCTTTTCTGTCTTACTGTTGGTGTACAAGCTGATGTAGGCTTCGGCGTGCGGGAAGTGCTGCGTATATGCCTCGTCCACCTCTGCAACATGAAGATCCCGCTTCAACTCGTCGATCTCTTCTGAGGACTCGGTCTCGTCGATCTTCTTGCGTAGTTGCTTGGCTAGTCGCGAGGCCTTCTTCCGCTCTGGACACGCATTGTGTTAGTAATTCGTCTCGGCAAGAGAAAAGAGAAAAGTCCGTACCAAAAAAGCGGACCATATGGTATTTCGAAATCATGGCACTTCGTTTCCTCTGGAAGGCCTTGTCGGAGACAGTGGACTTGAGGGCAATCAACTCTCGTTCGAGGTCGTTTTGGACATTGGCAGGAAGGTCTTTGTTTCGTTTCAACAGCCGTTCGATTGTGCGCGTGCGCTTCTTGGACCATTCCGAAGTGCCCTCGTTCGGCCTGTGCTTCGTTTTGGTGTTGTGCTTCCGTTTCTTGGTGTACTCTGAACCATTGAAGGCGCGAGAGCCTTGGTCGGGCTCAGGCGAGCCAACCTCTGCAAAGTCTCGCTTCTGTCCCATATTTCCCAGAGAATATTGACGACAACAGGTTGAGATAATCGGCGAGTTGATCTTGGTGAGACTGGGGTTAATGGTGGTGAGGATGGTGATGGTAGTGTTAAATGCAGAAGTCGAGCCCAGGAACTTTTTTCTGAGCTGGCGGGGGTATCTTATCAGCGGTGTCCAGATTGAGACTAGTGTCGGGTTCTCGCATGTGGGGAAGCTGTGGTTCTTGGGGGACTTCACTCACACTCACTCTCATTCCAAACTCCAAACGGGACATCATAACTCTGTTTTCTTGAGGCCAATTGCCCAACGCTTTTTGATAATACTCGAATTTTGGATTCTTTTTTAGATATCCTCCTGGGCCTCTCCCACTGTTCCGCTGGCGGTACAGAAGTGTCACCTGACGGAATAGCTCTCTCAAGCTACATCCGTTGCTTTTTACTCTGGAAGAACCAACACGACCGCCCATAAAACCCGGTTTAATCACTCACATGCTCATTTGACAGGCCCTTTCCTTGGGCTGACCTGTCTCTGCCATGGACCGCCCAGAACCAGGGCTCGTCAAATGGTCGTCCAACCCTTCATACGATAACTTCATCCACATCAACCTACAACACCGTGTCGTCCAGGTTTATGAGCCGACAGGCCACGCCAGAGCAGGCCGGTTCGACTACAAGAAACTCAACCGACACGATGACTTCCCTCCGCTTACGACGTATGACTGGTCACCAACCAATCCTGGCCTTCTTGCGGTTGGAACGGGGAGCGGTATAGTGAATCTGTTGAGGATTGATGATGGCTCGAACGCATACGTTGAGCTAGGCCTCAAGATGTCCCGCACGTGCCAAGCAGTTGCATTCAACACGACGGGCTTATTGGCAGTTGGCCTTGACCGAGTCAGAATGGACCAGTGCCTTCACATCTGGGATGTCAATCGTCTATCCTCACTAGACAACAGCTCCAAGGGCTTTCCTTCAGACTCGACTAATATCACCGATCCCAAAACCCGCCATGAGCCTAGCGTCTCTGTATCGAGTATCAAGTTCTTTGAAGACAGCCCTCAGACTCTCGTTGTTGGAATCAAGGCACAGGGACTTCGGATACACGACCTTCGCGGTAAGTTGCCTTGGGTGCTCTGGTAAACGTGTTCCGACTAACCTAACTCATTTTCTCAGTGGAACCGACCACTCTTGCGACGTTCCAGACTAAATGCAACAATAACCTCACAATTGACTATGCTGACCAGAACTACTTTGCGTCGTCTGCTCTCGATCACCCTGGTGTCGTGATATGGGATCGGCGCTCGACGTCGAGACCCGTGGCCTCTCATTCCTATTTACAAGCTGTTGACGAGGATGATCTACCGTGGGGAGGGGCTCTGCGTCTCGACCGAGTTATTGAGACCGATTCGGACCCTCTCCTCGCAGAGGGCAAATATTCGCTCGTTCGTTCCCTTAGATACTGTCGCGATCACCGTGGTCTGCTTGCTGTACTATCACGTACTGGTCAGCTCAAGGTGATAAAGACCAACAAGGAGACTCCAACGGCCAACTCGAGCAGCCCCGAACTTCTTCAAGTGCAAAAGTCATACGAGATGGACGTTTCGTATGTGGAACAATCAAGGAAGAATGATCGGATAGTTGCTTTCGATTGGGTGACGCTTGGCTCTCCTGTTTTACGCCCACGGCTGCTTGTTCTGCGCGCAAACGGCAATTTTGAGATCTTGGAACAGCCATCACACACCTCAGACCATGTCTATAAGCTTGTACCCTGGCAAACACCGCATCGTGGACTTGAAAGTACGTCAATCAGATTCCGAACAGCTTACAAGATCTAATGATAGTCCAGAAGGAGCTCCGTACCGCAGCATGATGCAATTCGAACCGTCACAAGCCGCAGATATCCTAGGTCCTTTGCTCATTGAACAATCGCTATCCGATGTTGCTGTCTTTGGACCCGAGAGTGCAAGCATTCGAGCGGACACGGAGGCTGCGTTGAAGTCAAACACTCTCTCTTCAGTGTCCATCGATGATATTGGAGCCACCACTACGCCACTACCCGATGTCTTCCATGATGCGTCGACTGTCGCACCCAAGATAAGAGCCTTGCGCGCATTTGTGAGAGACGAGTTCCAGCCGCCCACATCGGCAAATGGAGTAAAGCCGCGTGCTGGAGATACCAAGATCGTCCAGAGCGAGACGAGTGAGATGTCTCTGGCGTCTGACAGCCTGGGCTCATGCCGCGAGATCCACGATGCATTGCTAGCTTGTTTGGCAGAAGCCGAGGGCCTCCCTAGAGAGGCACAAAACGTCACTGATCATTACATGCTCTTGCGAGCCAAGGAGAAGTATCTATTTGACGCGGTTGCCAACAGAGATATTGTAGCAGACGACCCTTGGGTCGTATATGTCTGGGATTGGATCGCAAGTAAGTCTTGGCAGAACTTGGATTCCTTTTCGTTGCTCAACTCTTTTTAGCTGCAGAAGAGAACGCCGATGATGGAGGCTTGGTACTCTCAAACCTTGATCTTAGCTACCTTGGCGTCCACTCGATATGGACAAACAACCTCGGTGAGTATACAACGTTGAGTAAAGTGCTTAATCTAACATCGGTCTTAGGTCGCGATCCTGCTACTCGGCTAGCCCCTGGTACAGCGTCTCCTGACCGAGCTGCGTGGGAGCGCAATATTGCAACCTTTTGTAAAAAGAATCGTCTCCCTAGGGTTGACGGAACATCAACGAAGTGGCCCCACCATCGCCAGTTATGCCTTGATATCTGCAGCTGGGGCGACTCTGAGAAGCACGATCCCAAAGGCCGGAATCGCAAGGCAGACCCCGAATATCCCACCACCGTTCATACCATGGCTGCCGCTCGAGCCCTTTTTATGGGTGACAACAAGGAAGCCATCCAGATCCTCAAGAAGGCTAGCACTGCGCATCCTGAGTTGTTGTTTGTGTCTCTAGCTCTGCAGCTCATGGGTCGCGGTGACAGTAAGGATGCTAAGGAACAGGTTGATTTCGACGAGGCTGTAGCATCCAAGACGGACCCCTATCTCCGTGCAATCTCCTCCTACATCGCAACGGGTGACTGGGCGGCCATCGCCAGCCAGCTGTCTCTGCCCCTGTCTGACCGCGCATACGTCGCGGTCCGCAACTTTGACGATGACCAACTCACCAACTGGCTCAACGAGCAGGTCGCCCTGGCGGTAGAGGGCGGAGACATCGAGGGCATCGTCCTCACGGGTATCTCGGAGACCTTGGTGGACATATTTGCCCGCTACATCCAAAAGTTCCACGACGTCCAGACGGCGACGCTCGTCCTGTCCATCTGCGCACCACGCTACATCGACGACATCCGCTGCCGCGCCTGGCGAAACGCCTATCGCGCCCACCTGCAGCGGCACAAGCTCTTCTTCCAGCGCACAAAGTTCGACGTCGAGTCCACCAAGCGCTCCAAGCGTGACGGCATCCCCAACCTCAAGCCACCGTCGCGCCAGATCGCCCTGCGCTGCGTCTTCTGCGACGCCGAGACGTCCCTCGCGCACAACCACCAGCCGCCGCACTTGGGCGGTGGAGGCTCTTCGGGCCAAGGCGCGTCCTCGGCACTTGAGTCTCGCAACCCGCTCCTCGCGACGAGCATCAACGCAGGCGTCAGCTGTCCCAACTGTGGTCGGCATCTCCCGCGCTGTGTCGTCTGCCTTGAGATCGTCGGCGTGCCGCGCTCTGACAAGCCAGAGGAGAAAGGCGAGGCGAGGATGGCGGGCCGTTTCCCAACGTTCTGTCTGCGCTGCGAGCACGTCTTGCATCTAGACCATGCCCGCCAGTGGTTCGCCAGACATGTCGAGTGTCCGGTGCCCGAGTGTCGGTGTCGTTGCAACTCCAGGGCGAACCCGGAGCTGAGTTATCATTAGTGGTGATTTTGGAGTATGTGATGGGAATGGTATTTGTAACTCGTTCAGTTTGTATTAAGATATCGTAGGACAATCACACGTCTTGAACATCCCAGATACCGCAGCGTATAGCAAGTTTTTAATAGTGATGTCCACTAGCTCTACCCATGATCGCGTTTCGAGTTGACGATGTGCCATATAATATCTTCGCCCGCGTCTATCCTCGGTATTGAAAACACACCACCCATGAGACAACTCCCCAGCTCAGCCCCAACCCCTCACTGGCGATGTATACCTTACACCAAAACCATGCTTTCCAAAAGCGCCCATCTTTGCCCACTTGTCTCATGCCCGGCGTTCCAACTGGTCTCATATGTTCTCTTCTATCGTGTCTCGGCTATCCAATTCAAACATCTCACACACGCATAATACACAAAAGGAAGAGGTAGGTCTCGCTTGTTCGCGGGGGGTATCATGACCAAAAAAAAGATGCGAAGTGACTCATTGAAGTATCCCTTCAATGGCCCGTCGTCTTTGTCGTGTTCTTTTCAACAAGACGAGGGCCCTGCTTTCATTCAGAAGCGGCATCCTGGCACCAGGGATGCTCGAGTACTTGGTTGATGTCGTAGCGCTGCGTGACGTCGCGGTTCAACATGCAGCGGATGAGGTCGATGCTGTCGTCGCTCATGGTGAAGGGAATCCGCAGATCGCGATCCATAATCTCATCAATGCTGTAGAAAGGGTTCTCCTTGTAGACAATAGTGTAAAGAAGAATACCCAGTGCCCAGACGTCTTGCTCGGTACCCCGATAGGGCTTGCCAGCAAGTACTTCGGGAGCAGCGTAATCTGATCACGAGTTAGCCAGGTCATGAAATAGGATGCTGAAGTAGTGGAAGGAAGCTCACCAATTGTTCCCACAAAGACATCGAAAGGCCCGCTCTTGATGTAGGCGGCGCTTCCGAAATCGATGATCTTGATGTTGCCTTCTCCGTCGAGAATCACGTTCTCATCCTTGATGTCGCGATGCACTACCCGAGCCTTGGTATGCAAGTGATGTATAGCATTGGCTACCTGCACGAAGATACTGCGACATTCAGACTCTTCCATGTTGGTGCGAAGTTCGATGTAGTCAAACAGATCCATGCCGGGCAGTCCATGAGGGACCATCTCGATGTAGTAGTTCACATCGTCTTCGAAGAAGCCCTGCATCTCAACGATATTGGGATGACGCAATTCCGGTTTGCGGAGATACTCCAGAACGTGGATTTCTAGAGGAACGGTGCCCAGCTTCCTGTCCCTGGTCCATGTATCCACGAGAATACGTCGCTTGGTGACATATTTGAGCACAATCTTCTTGCCCGACTGCTTATTTCGACCTAGCTTTACTTGGCCGTATGCACCCTGACCCATATCCTCAAGTATCACATAGTCGTCGATGGTCTTCTTATGAGCGGGTTCAACGACCTGGGGGACCGGGGGAGCTTCCTCAGCTTTGGGGACAGACTTGGACTGTCTGGTGATTCTGGCAGCGGCATGGAGAGCAGCATCCTTTAGTTGCCTGGAGAGTGAGGTTGCAGCCACTAGCAGATCCTTTCGGGGTGCCTCATCGTCTGAGGCAATCTCAAGGGGAGTATGGGCCGGGGTTTGGCCCGGCGAGGGCTGGTGAAGGGGCGTTGCAGCTCCGGACTTGGCAGAGGGCTCGAGGTTGAGGTGAGGCTGGGTGCCATGGAGATGGCGGGAGTAGGTGATCCACAAAGCATACACTATTTCTGAATGAGTCACTTCAAACGTCTCGTCGCCACTGTTTGGGTGGGCGTTATCCTCATCGCTACCCTCCATGACTGTCTCGTTCACGACAAGGGTCTTCTTTTCACTCTTGACTACGCGCATCTGAACGTCAACCTTGAGGTCTGACCCGTCACGGTGCTTTGCGCGTAATCCGGCAGGATGAAGGAAAGCGGCCGCGGCATCAGGCCGGTGCTCCTTGAGCGCAAGAAAAGCCGAGGCTTTTCTGAACCGATGTTCAGGAACAACCATACCATCCAAGAGCTGTAAACCGTCCTCATCTATCAGGGAGTTTAGGATAACGTCGAAATCCGGGATCAGCGCATTGATGGACATGCCGTCGGCTTTTTCGAATCCGAAAAGGGCACCGCAGAAGGCAGAGTTGGAGCTCCGAACTTTGAGACCCTCTGGCTCGACCACAACAATACCAGCCATGTGGGGGAAAGTCGAGATCCGAAGCTGGAGCTTACCCCTGACTTGTTCGACTGTACATGGAATGTTGACATGGGGCGAATGAGGGCATGTGAAGTATCTCCGCCTTGTAGCCTGAGCAAAATCGATCTCGCCGGTGTTCGGGTCGATCCCTTGGCGAGGTACTCGAGGGATAAGCTTTGATATATCAAAGCCAGAAGCAATCGACGCAAGTCCCCAAATAGGAATAGTAGAGCCGGATACCTCTTGGACGATGCCATCTTCATCCATGGTGACATAGGCTACGTCTTCATGGATCTCTTCCAGAACCCAGATCAGGCCGACCTTCTTCTCCTTGACCCAAAGACTGGCAGAGCCTGTTGCACCGTTCCTCTTCTGGATCGGAACAACATCGCCGCAGAGGAGGACACCCCTGGATAGCGTGTTTCGATGGTGGCCGCCGCCGCGAGTCTTTGGAGGGCTAGGGTCGCCACTGTGGACAGTTTGTGCGCGCCGTTGGGCGTAGCTCCGTGGCTGAGTCCTCGAATTTGGCTTACTCAAGAGCTGAGCTGTTATGCCGGACCGACCGTTGAGCAATGCTGAAGCTGCTGAGGCAGCGGGCGTTGTTTGCCCTGACGAAACTCGATCTTCGGAAAACTCATCTTCTGCTTTCCGCAGAAGCTTTGATTCCAGCCATGCCCTTCTCTCCTCCTGAACCACCTCAAGGATACCCATTTTGCGTACTTCGGCTTTTGTCACACCAAATACTAAACAGGCAAGATCGTTTGCGGCGATGATAGTCCACGGAGGTTTCACTTCGGTCGTAAAGATTGCTTGAGCGGCGGGAACCCATCGGTTTGTGTGTCCATGTACTGAAGGACCCAGCTGGGTAGGAAACTTGGATGCTGAGGCGTTGGGCAGCTGGGCGAAGGCGGGAGATGTCAATGGCTCTTGATAGACGGTCTGTCCAGCCAAGAAGGGTTGGGCCATTGTGTCTATCAGCTTGTCTTGAACAGAAACCGACATCACATCTGTCATTGTTCGCTTTAGGGTTTTCGGTCGAGAAGGTGTAGCCCTTTCTGTAGTGGCCTGGCTTTCGTTCTTTGGGGTCTGGGCTGGCGCTTCGGCAGAGCGAGCAGCATCCGCAACCGTAGGCTCAGCGAGGATGGATCTCCTGGTCGTTTCAACTCTGGACCGGCGAGGAGGAGCTGGCGAAAGCTGGCGAGGTCTTGTCAAGTCAGTGCTCGACACTCGAGGATCGAAGTTCTTGTCAAAGACATTGTCATCGGATACCTCTGCCGGGCCAGTCAGAGGAGCTGGTAGAAAAGAATCATCGGGGTTTGGCAAGTTCCCAGCCTTGATCAGCTGGGCTTGAGCGAGCAAGTCTAGCATGTTCTGAGTCTCAACGTCTCCGCTCACTCTGGCCTGCGCACTCGCGAGGGCCGCCTCGGATGAGTTCATCGGAAGACCCATGTGATCCTTCATGAACTCGATGGACCGCTTCAGAACATTGTGTCGGTTGTGCAAGAAATCTTCGGACTGATTGGCGAAGGAGAAAGAGTGCAGAGATTCGGAGGGGAAGCGCGAGAGGTCCTCGGAGAAGCTGGGAGATGTCGGGCCACCGGTCAGCGACAGATTGCCTGTGCTGGATGCCATGGCAGTCATCGAGGTAGAGCGGGATAGAGCGGCTACGGATGGGCTTCGGGAGGATGCACGAGATCCAGGTAGTGTTGGGTTCCGTGACGGAGGGCGTTGTTGCCTTATTCGGCGAAGACCAGAAAGACCCAGGCCGTGCTCGTGATCGGTCATGATGGGAGACCTGTGGTTGGCATGGTGGTCAGTAAAGAAGCAATCTGATTTTGGCTGCCTTTACTTGGCCCCGTTACACAATATAACCCCCGACGTACCTGGTGATAGCTTCAAGATCCACAGCAGCCGCGGCCGCTGCGGCCGCATCCAGCGACATTCGTACTCTGCTGCGGTCTTTTTTGGGAGACTCGTTCGCAAAAGCCAAGTTCCCGGTGCTACGGTTTTTTGGCAGCGAGAGCGGCGCCGCCATCTTTTCCCGTCCGCGTTCTTCGTCCCCGTTGTGATTTTCGGCGCCTGCACAGTAGGATCATGTCAGCTGTTGGTGGATGACGACCGTCGATATGCGGGAGGAGGTAGAAAATACCATGATTATGCTGTCCACCATGCATCTGTAGCATAATTGGAGTCGGCCGAGGGCAGACCGAAGCCACTGGTTAGATCGCGAGGGAAGGGCGGCGAGAGCGTGCTCTGAGGATGGCGGGGTTGGAGCAGCAAATCTCGGTCGGCTGGGTTGTCCGAAGTTGGATACAAGATCCAAGGTCGTCGCCACTAAGAAGGCGTCGGCCGTGGGTGTTCCAAGGAAACGGGCAGAAAGCAAGGCGATGCAGGTAGTCGTCGAGGGTTATCGATATTCCAGAGTCAAGCTTCGGGGGGGGCGATGGCTGAGGTGAGTGGGAATGGGGGGCGTGGTGTTGGGTCTTGGCTTGTGACCTGGGCGACAAAGGAAACGGTTGGTCCGTTGAAAGAAAAGAGGCAGGCTGCAGAAAGTGCAATAGTTATAAGTTGGTGCAAAATGAGGATTCAATGAGTCGGCAC